>CATIYI010000041.1:0-25745 GCA_949748255.1 Eustalomyia histrio
TACAAAATTTTAAATTATTTTTTTATCGAGCATCAATTTTTTATTTTATTTATTTTTTCAAAAAATATTTTATACAAAATAAAAACAAAATCTAGGCTCAAAAATCTTAAAAATTGTTTAAAACATACACGATTAATCATTTTGTTTTAAGGCAATTTAAGTTTGTATGTGTAAGTTTTAATTAGAAATAACATTCTCTTCAATATCTACTTTTTTAAAATTAGTAATTTTTTTTGCTAATTTTAACAAATCGGTTTTCAAAAATTGTAAAATGATTTCTGAAATTAGCAACAAAATTTTTAAATATTCTGTAAAAACTCTGTAACTTGTAAAATGTAAGTAGCAAAAGATTTGCTACATAATATTTTTTTTACTAAAAATCAGTACAAAAATAGTAAAGTGAAAGCCATTTACAAATTTTTTTACTAACTTTTTTTTCTGAGTGTAAGTATTAAAAAATGGCAGATGCTTAACCTACAAAATTCCATATAAGTTATATCAGATACGAAAAAGTAGTGTTTGATATAACTTATATGGCATTTTGTAGGTTAAACATCTGTCATTTATTAATACTTAGTCATTAAAAGAAATAGTGCAAACATTTGATAATTTTTTTTCTTTGAAAATGTTGAGTTTTGTGCCACAAATGAATTGTAAGCGGGAAGTCTTTCTTTAGTTCTTTAATCTGAAAAAAGTGCAGCTAAAGTTTGCTCACCGTAGCTTATCCTCTTTAATAGACTCTTGGATTCAGAAGTAGTGATTTTGACATGGAAGGCAAATACCGCCGAGGTAAGCCAAAAAAGTTCTAAAATGATGAATTAGAGGCATTACACGCTGAAGATTGTTGTCAAACTCAAGCAGCAATTTGAAAACGTTTGCAGGCAGCAGGATTCAAAAGCAATGAAATTGTCCGAGTGCTACTTCAACGCCATAAAAAGAAGTAATTTTTCCATCAAATAATTATTGGCGATGTGAAAATTTATCCCTTTCGATAATCCGAAGCACGAGAAATTGTATGTGAAGCCAGGAAAACCAGCCAAAAGGAATAGCTATGGCGCCAAGGTCTCATCTGTTATGAACTACCAAAATCAGCCACGTTCACATGGGACTTGTATCGAATACAATTGATTCATTAATTCAATTTACTCATTCAGCGTTGGACGAAAAACGCCTGGAATATTTGACCATATACGAAGACGTTGTATTCCATTATTACAATAAAAAAAGTGGTTGGGAAATTTAAACACCACTATTCCAAAAATTAAAAATTTTTTAACTGATTTATCATTTGATTTTACTGATTTTACAGCAGCTTAAACATCAATTTCACTTTGAATCCTTTAATATTATAAAGTTTTCTTATTTGGCATATAACATTGCTAAAGCATGGAGAGCTTAGATGTAAATCTTTTTTACCCATAAATTTGTTTTTATTTAATAAAAATTATGAGATAGAATTATATATACGTGTTAAGTTGCTAAAAAAAATATTTAAAAATAAATTACAAAAACTATTATATATTTAATGAAAAGAAAGTAGACCAGGTTTTGAATGAAATGTCATTTTTTTCAGTTATGGAAATAGTTTCAATACAATTAATATCCATGCAAAGAAAATAGATTTATTGTGACAACCAAATTGTTTGATGGGAGCCACCTATATATTTGTTTGTCGTTACCGAAATGTTTTTAATGCAAAAGCATTTCTGTTAAAATCAAATATTTCCATTTTATCACAAATATATTTGGTTGTGACGACTAAATAATTAGGTTGCTGTAACCAAAATTTTAAGTTGGCAAGAAATTCTCTTATCACGATGAATACAGTGGTAATGAAATCTTCAATTCATTGGTACAGGCAATTAATTATTTCCATGTATGATGATAATATATATTTTTTGTTTTTGATTATGAATTTCTGATATCTCAGACAAATTTTTCAATAAAAATCAATATCTTCGGTAGAGCATCAACCATTTATATACGGTTGTTTAAGTACGTGTATACTGTACTACTTGAGAGTCAATTAAAATACTAACGAAACAATATTATCGTTATTTTTAGTATATTTTTGGAATCATTAATTAATTACAATAAATATTGAATTGATGTTGTCAAGATCAATTCGAATCAGACGATATATGCATAAACAACTTTATTTTGAAAGTGGATAAATAAACCTTCCTGAATGTTTATGAAATTACGTTAAAATACTATAAAAAGGAAAATCATAGTCGCCCGACCATAACCCTTATAAATATGGCAAGACTATAATTACGCGAGATAATTAGCATTGGGAAGACAGCTGATTATACAACCGTTGATGATGTAGATTCGCTTAATGAAAATTTTACTAATATTCCTATGCCAACGGTTCAGCCTGACTTTTACGACCACCTTACACCATCGGATTCTATTGAATTTAATTTTCACTGCCTTAATGTATGGGATGTTGCTGAAGGTTTTAAGGCAGTAAAATCTTATTCAGTAGGCCTGGATGATATAAACCCCAAATTTGTTAAAATTATCTTGCCTTGGATAATACGAATTATTACACACCTTTTTAATACTATTATTACCACCAACATTTTTCCAATGGAGTGGAAACACGCCAAAATTGTCCCGGTAACAAAACTAGGAAATGAATATCGTCCTATTGTAATCCTTCCTTATTTTTCTAAAGTTTTTGAACACTTATTGCATAAACAAATATATAAGTATGTTAATGACAATCACCTTCTTACGGATCGTCAATCTGGATTCAGGCCTCAACGGAGTTGTATTACAGCACTATCCGATGTAATAGAAGATATTCGAAGTAACTTGGAAGAGAAAAAATTAACATTTTTGGTATTATTATACCACTCCAAGGCTTTTGATACTGTTCACCATTTAATGTTATGCCTGAAGTTATCCTCATACCTGTCAAAAAGATCCCAATCTGTTACTAGTGGTGGATCTATTTCACGCCCCTTACAAGTAACAAGAGGTGTCCCACAGGGCTCTATTCTTGGACCACTACTATACTCTTTATATGCTAATGATCTTTCACAACAACTTCAGTATTCTAACATACAGATGTATGCTGATGACGTTCAGTTATACCTTAGTTGCTCCAAATAGTTAATTTGTCCAAAAACTCAAGAATTAAATTCTGATCTTGATAAAATTTTCACGTGGGCTTCAGTAAATGGTTTGCGACTCAATCCAAATAAATCAAAATGCATAATAATAAGGAGGAAAAATTTACAAATTGATGATGAAATAAATATTCTTCTTGGAGGAACCAAAATTGATATCGTGGACACGGCTAAAAACTTAGGTGTTACATTTAACAAAATGTTAACATGGTCAGATCATATTAACCAGGCCAGTGGCAGAACATATGGTATGCTTCGGAATCTATGGGTAACTCAACATTTTGCGCCTTTAAAAGTAAAAATCCTGTTGGCGAAAACATATATGTTACCGACACTGTTATATGCGTCGGAAATTTTTACAGCTTGCAACTCTAAGGATATGAGAAAACTTACCACAACCTTCAACAATATCATACGTTACATCTACGGATTAAAAAGAATGGACCACGTTACCCAGTATTCATGTCGTATATTTAATATGTCTTTTTTTAACTACCTTAAATTTAAAAACATTATTTTTATTCATAAAATTATAATAAAAAAGCAGCCATCATATCTTTATAATCGTTTACAATTCTCGAGATCCCAAAGAGGCAAAGCAATAACACAACTTCGGCATCGTGATCATTCTTCCGAATGTCAATTTTTCATATTTTACAAATATGTAAATTTTTTTTTCTTTTCTGATTAATTATACTTGAATTATTTTATATTTAATTTAAGTTTAATTATTTTTCTAATCAATCTATAACTAGTCTGATTCTAATACTGTAATTTATAAGATATTTTCTCTTGTTGTATTAGAAATCCAATTTAATAATAAATACAAATACCAATAATGAATCTCAGAGCAGTTTATGGAGAGTTGGCGAACTTGTTGAATCATTTTAGAACACATTGTTATGATATGTATGAGCGATAGGATATATATATTATTTATTTTTATTAACAATAATCCTATACTAACAAATTATATTATACTACTCTAACCAAGCAATAGCAACGAAGGCTATCGACTGTTTGTAGCGTAAACAGACCAGAGCCCAAAGTCGTGATCGAATCCACGAACCCCGCACTTATAAGCTAGCACGCTACCAACTAGCCTACTGGGGCACTCCAAATCATACATACTATTTTTCTAAATTGATGTAAGTCGAATTGATCGATTGATCGAACCCTCAACTTTCTGTGTAACTCGCTAAACGTCACACACCAACGTCTACAACTTGGTACAGATATACTAAGTTTTAAATTTAAAAATCGTACTATGAAAAGCTTATTGTGATGGTCACAACTGATCACAACAACAGCAAATCAAAAATTAAGGCAACGAATAGTTTTAATAATTAAAAAAAATGTTTTGTGAGTAAAAAACGTCATCAACAATTCGATCTTAACCAACTTGAATTCTTTAGCATATTGTTTTAACACTGAACACTATGGCACCTCATATATGAAGACATACTTTTTACCATTCAACACTAACACTCTCACAGACAACAACCATACAAACACAATTATGTTGGTTTGAAAAATACATACAACAATTTATCCCAGCAAACTCCCTAGGATAAATATTTCAAATAAAATGTCATGCAATTAATTAGATGATTTGGATGATAAAATGTTGGAAGTATATTACAAAAAAAAAAACTATACTGAAAACTCAAGTATAATATTTATAATGGGTGATTTTTTAAGCGTTTGGGTTTAAAAAATTTAAAAAGCACAGAAAATTTTCAAAAGTGAATGAAATATTTATTTGGGACGATAAATGAATGCCTGTCATTTACTTTTTAAAGATTATGTAAATGCTGCTCGGGGCTATGCTAGTATCTCACCAATGGTAGCTATTATTTTTTAGGGCTGGAATTTTGGCCGGTTTATCCCTGTACACGAGAGACTTAAAATGTACCCAGCAAAAATAAATGGAAGTGATTCTCAAGGAATAAATTTTTCATTGATTCTAAAGTATCGTTTAGTTTTGATTTTCCTCTTCTAATGAAGTTTTTTTTTCACAACTTATAAAAATGTGATTTTTATTGAAATTAAACACTTTTCAAATCTATGATGCTTCAAAAAGTAAAAATTTATTGTAGTAAAAATTACAAGGATTTCGAATAGAGATAATTAAGGCCCGATTACTGAATTTCCCGCTAAAGTCTAATGAACTTTGTATAGCAAACAACAACAAATGTGTCAGTTAAATTTCCAGGTAGAAGCTAACGGGAAATTGTGAAAATGAGGCCCGATTACTGATGTCCTGTAGAAATCTAAATTACAAATTCAAAATTTTTTTGGGAAGAACAAAAGATTTAATTTTTTACTAAACCATAAGAAGGGCTTTAGATGCAATGAAAAAGGATCTTTAAAGAAAACTTCCACCCTATGACACCCCTATGTAAAAATCATTGGTTCCGATCCAAATTTTTACAACACCGGAATCCAAATCACTGCTTCTTTTTCTCTTCTTTTGCTACTTTTTTTTGCTGGGTGCCCTCAAAAAAATTACCAGTGGGGTCAAATCGCATAATCTTGGCGGCCAAAACATGAGATTAATTGCTCACCAAACTCGCCACTTTATAGGCTCATAGTGTCGCCTGCCGTGTCGCATGTAGTACCTTCCTGTTGAAACCACATTTGAACTAAGTCCAATTGTTCCACTTTGGACAAAAAAAGGTGGTATTCATCGCACGCTACCTTATTCCATTCACTGTTACGTTGCGATTTTCATTGTTCTTGAAGAAGTATGGTCCAGTGATGACGCCGGTCCACAAATCGCACCAAACAGTACATCTTTCACGGTGCATTAGCAGTTGTGGCTACTTTTCACACCAAATTAGGCAACTCTGTTTGTTGACGTATCTATTGACCCGAAATCGAGCTTCGTAGCCTTACAGAATTTTTCGACAGAACACATTTCTCACACAGGTTAAATTTTCATAATAAAATTCAGTGATTTGCAAGTGTTGTTATTTTGTCAGTCTATTCATGGTAAAATGACAAACCCTACTGATCATTTTTGGCATTGCCACAGGTAACAATTGTTTTTTTTACACCAAAAAATTTAGACTGAAAAACCATATAGCAAAAAAATCACCCTTCAGTATGATTGCTTATAATTTTTCAAACCTATTTTTAGATACTTTTAAATATTCATTATGTTTTCATGGTATGACACGATATCATTATCTTCATCCACTCTGTGTTGTGTGAATGTTTTCTGGGTTTTTAAAGGCTTTCAGCTTAAAAATATTATAAAAAGCTTACTGCAACAACAAAATATGTATAAGAAGCAACACTTGGAGTTATTCTTGCATTTACGATTCTCTTATAAAAAATTTAAATTCATTTTATACAACACGAAAAGTAAATTTTTTCTCAAGTATACGTTTTTTTTTTTGTGCAAATGTTTGTAGTTTTTGTGGTTAAAATGTTTTTATAACTGTTACTACTACATACTTGAAATATACAACTGTCTCTGATATAACACGGATTGTTGACTTTATATTGTCAGTGCCGCAAGTGTAGCAGTTAAGTTGTGGACTTTGTACTAGGGTCCTGATACTAGATACCTGGCTGAAACGATCTAAATATTTTTTTAACAAGTAATAATTATTTCTTAAAAGTCTTACCTTTTGGCTGCAATAGCAAACCTGCGAAATTAATGTATGCTGTAATAAGCGCTTCAAACACGCAGTTCGGTTTTGACACAAAACTGCACGTTTTCATATGTGTTCTTGGAATTAACAATACATTAATTACTCATGATTCCAAGAATCAGTGATACTTTTTAATTAGGCTGTGAGGGCTACAAGTTTTTCATGTTACGGAATTCTTGCACAATGGTACTTGTTTTTAGAAAAACCACAACAGTATTTTTATGTAGAAAATTAACCGCGTCAAACGAGGGTTGTTGTTTATGTATATTTGAGAGTCAGTGGACTTCTTCAGAATTTTCTTTGTTTACCAAGTCATATACCAACTATATTTGCTTCTTTTCATCTTATAACACATTTTGTGTCTGGTCCACAATATGTTGTACCGACATACTTTTTTGACTGGCATACATGTGTTTACATATTTAAGTTTTATGAAGAAACATTTGTGCAACACGAAAAAAATAAAAGACTTTAAAATTGTTTTTATATATTCTACTTATTATTAGTTTTTTTTTTTTTGTATCAAAGTGGCATTTTAATTTAATCTTGGTGTGACATGAGAATTAAATAAAAAAAAAAATAATGATCTCATTTCTCTACATAAGAAGTTTTACTATTTTATAGTATTTTTTAGATTAAAAGTCTGATACTTCGTTAGCGGTTGTTATAAATATAGGAATAAACAATATTTAAAAGGAAATTTAATTAATTTTGGTTAATAGTTTACTCTCTAAATTAACTTGGTTGATGTAAATTTCAGATTTATAGCTCAATATATATGCACAGGTTATTCAAGGGGCAGTTTTCGCTTTTTCCTCCATTTTATGTCACGCTATAATTGAAT
The DNA here is from genome assembly GCA_949748255.1 of Eustalomyia histrio. Taxonomy (NCBI): domain Eukaryota; kingdom Metazoa; phylum Arthropoda; class Insecta; order Diptera; family Anthomyiidae; genus Eustalomyia; species Eustalomyia histrio. The sequence goes on from CATIYI010000041.1 coordinate 7,647, forward strand.
TTTCCAAAACCCATACCCCAGAGAAAAACGATTTTAATGCCCTATGAGAGTTGAATAAATAAATTCAATACTAAATACGAGGCGGATTAATTAGTCCGTGACTTTTGGAACTTCCTTCATAGTTCTATGAAATGTAAATTGAAAATTTTGTGCAAGTTCCGTCATTTACTTTGCGTTTAACAGCAGGATTTTTCGAGGTACATAAAATAGGCATTTGTTTCATCAATAATTTCATCGTTAGAGCTAATTCTCTTACCACTGAGCCATTTCTTTAGGTTTGGAAATAGGAAATAGTCCGGTGAATAAGGCGAATGAGGGTGCAATTCGTAGTCTACTTCATGGATTTTTACCATGGAAACTAAGCTGTCACACGGTTCCGTTGGTGGTCTACTGTTAGCAAACGCGGCAGCCATCTTGCAGAAAGCTTTCTCATACCCAAGTGATCGTTCAAAATTGAAACCACTCAGCCATGTGAGATGCCTATGTCTTCCAAAATCTATCGCACATTCATTCTCCGATCGGCCAACACCATATCGTGAATATTTTCAATTGGTTTGGGTGTAGATACCTCAAGTGGGCGTCCAGAATATTCGGCATCTTACATGCTTGTAAGGCCACAACGAAAGTCAGTAAACCACATTTTTAACATTGAAATCGATGGTGCAGAGTCCCCATAGTATTTATCAGGATTTTCCTTGGTTTTATAGGCGGTTTTTTCGCAAAAAATAATGTTTAATGAGAACTCGAAAATCAGTTTTTTCAATTTTTAAAAAATCCTCGAGGTTGTATATTTTGAACAGGTGTTAAACGCAAAGTAAATGACGGAACTTGCTCCAAATTTGACAGTAGTCTATTACATTTCATATAACTACGAAGGAAGTTTGAAAAGTTACGAACTTATTGATCCGCCCTCGTACAAATTGACCTAAAGGTCTAAAATTTGTTTTAAATTTCCAAACCTGAATTTAGTTTAGATTTTATTTAGACAGTTTGCAGCCACCCTTAAAGTAAAATATTAGTCCACAAGATTTTCCGATCTCCAGCTGTTGGCCGTAGGGGTTAAGGGGAATATTTTCCTTACTTATACCCATTTTTGCTACGTTCACACAGGATATTTCAAAAAGCACATTATACCAGAATTACAGTATCAGCATGAAAATATGTTTAAATTTAAATTTCTAGCATAAAAAATATCAGTGTTGAGGAACCACGTAGTTTTAATATTTTGAAGATGAAAATTTAGTCTGATGTCTCCTGGAAAAAGCATGTTTTCAAGTGTACAAATAATCATTCAAGTGCCTCGATTCCTTAAATAGGTGTAGGAAATAATTTGCCCCATCAGATCTCATTACTGTCTATAACACCCATATCATGATATTTCATTTAAAAACCGGTCTACTTAATTTTCATTTAAATTAAATGCCATTTGTTATTTATTTTTAAATGTTGATTAATCAACTGACACATCCGTAAGAAACAAATGATATAATCCGTTAAATTAAATGTCAAAATTTTACCTACCAATCCTTAAAAAATGAATGTTTTTTCATTTATTTGAAATTATTTCCGTTTTTGTATTTTTTTTTTTTTTAATATACTCGTAGAATACAAAATGTATGTATGCATATGAAGCTATAAACACTTTTTGTGTGAATGTATTTGTATATGTATGTGTGTTTATGAAGTTCTTGTAAATTGTATTGAAAAATGTTGTATATATACAACCAATTTAAATAAAAAACAAATTGAAATTTTTTGAATATTTTTTTTTTAAACAGACAGCAAACAAAATTTAAATTTGTAATAACTGTTACGGACACAAATAAACCACAAGTTTCCGTTTTGTGGGTAAAGTTTTATTAAATTTCAAACAAATGAAAAAAATAAATGAAACTGAAAAAAATCGGTAAATGATAGTAAATTATTTCGAATAAATGTATAAAAAAGTTAATATAGATATTTCTTTGAAAAATAAATGTATCTTCCTTTATTTTTAAATGGAACGGAAAACTTTTTTATTAAACTTCAAATAGTTAACTACATAAAATTCTAAGTGTATAGTTTGTAAATTACAAAGCAGACTTTTTATAAACTAATTTCATGTCTTTATTTGTTTTTTAATGTTTGAGCATTGTTGTTCTTTGTATTTGGAATCTTCCATTATTTCCTTCTCAGCTGATGTTGGCCAACTCAAAATGGTATCGTATTGTAGAAGTCGGAATAGCCTGTGGTGTACTCCTTAAGTTTTTTCAAGTCATTAATTTTGTTTTTGATGATCGGAACTTTCCTAGAGGGGTAGGTTTTGGTAGTTGGCAGTTGGCAGTTGACAGTTCAGAAGATCGCTTGGTCTTTTTCAAAGAAAATGTTGATGAAGATAAGTCATTAATGAAGGTCTGGATTTCAACTTTTCGAGCTAAGCGATTCCTAAAAGTAAAATGTTTGTACGCAGAGTTCGAGATTCTTTCGTTTGTAAGTTTCTGGATGGGCAACACCTTTTCTTATTTTATTCGGAATTTCTTCCTTAGAATTTGATTCACTTGACATTTTCAAATTCACCAAGGAAAAACTTAACTGAAGAATCAAAATAATAGACAAACGATCACAACAACCAAACGTTGGTGTAACCTACCTATCTAATGTGGACTCAGTGCTACCAACGCAATGATGTTTTTGCAGCAAACATTTTATAAAGGTCTGGTTTGTGCACAACAAAAAAAAAATAAAAATTATATGATTTTCGATTTTTTTTATGGGGTATGCAAAAAGCGATTCAAATCTCACATGACTTTTTTCGTTTAGCTTGTAAGTTACATAAGAGTTATTTACAATTATAACACTATAAGACGAAATTAATGTTCATGAAAGTCGTAGCTGGCCAGTAAATGCATTGCGTTCTGTTACTGTATAACAAGTTTTTGCAAAAATTATAATTTCATAATTTTGAGCTGATTACAGAGTATGTCAAATCTTTAGGAATTCTTATTTTCTATCGGTCAAAAACAACTAAAAAAAAATTCGCAACAACAAATAAAAATTTTTATTTTCGTAATCAAAGTAGTGTTGTTGTATTTGAATTAGCTTTGGCATATAACATGCTTGGGGCAATCATATTTAAAGAACATCTTATATTTTTGGGATTATTATTGTGCCAACCATAGCCTTATTATAATATCATATTATAATAATAAAATAAAAATAATTTTACCATTATATTGTAGCTCCAATTATATTATGATTCGAAACAATGAAAACGTTCTTTAAAGTTAAGAATATTTCCTTAAGAAAAGTTTTTCCTAAATAAAAAATTTAATGTTAAGGACTTTTTCTTTTTTGATTCTATTAACTTTTTTAAAAAAAACTACTTCAAAAAATTTTTAAAATCGAAGGACTTTTTTCTTGAAATAAAAGTCTGTAGAATCTAAGAATATTTATAAAGTCCTTACAATCTAAGAATCTAAGAATTTTTTATTCAAAAAAGGCTTTACTATTAACGTTGTTTTTAAAAATGTATGAATTTTTATCTAAGAAACAGTCTACATAATCTGAGAATTTTACTTTAAGGAAAACTCCATAGAATTTACAATTATTTTTATCTCAAAAATTTCTATATCGGTTTCTGCACACTTTTCCTCATTGAAATTTATTCTATTAATATTCTGAGCATTTTTTTCTAAACGAAAATCGTTATTTTACAAGAAATGAATTAATAAATATATTTATTAAAAATATTATTGTTTTATAAAAAGGAATTAAAAAATGTAAACTTTATATAGATTTTTTTTGACAATTAATTTCATCGACAATGAATTGATTACAGTAAATTACAATGTTATATGTATAAGACATTTTTTAAAGTAAATGATCATATATTATCATTTTTACATGGGTGACTGCACTGATACATTTATTTTTATAAAAATAGGACAGTATTATAACTTTAAATAAATATCAACGTCATGTCTTATTTGACATATAATTATTCATTTATTGTTGTCAGAATTTTGTAGTTTTATAATTTTTTAATTAGAATTTGATTCACTTGTCATTTAATTTTTTGTGAAATTTTCGAACTCTAATTGAAATTGTAAGATGTATTTATGATTTTAAAATTTGAATAACTGGAAAAAACAAATTTACATGATCTCTAATCTTGGCGTCTTTCTTTTCATTTTATTTTTCGCTTTTATCTAATAAAAAGCAATTACATTATCTTTAACTTTTATTGTTACAAAAACAACAATGAATTATATAAAAATAAAAACAAAATACCCTGAAATTCCATATAATATAATTAACCCCCTACAAAACAAAGAAACTTAAGCAGCTAACTTTTGTTTCTTTGGGAACTTCAACTTTCAAGCCTTAATAAACTTTTATTTTTTATCTGCAGTTGTTGTTAAAATATGATCTACTTCTTTTGAGAAAACAATGAACGATAATGACCCTTCTAAAAAGTTTAAAGACCAACAAAAAATATATAAAAAAAAAAAAAAATATTATAATATACAGGCGTTGTAAAAGATGCTATACTTTTGTATATACAAAAAACAAAAACAATTTTTGTTGTTGTTGTTGTTATTTTTTATTATTATAATAATAATCAGAAGTTTTGGTTTGCTTATTGCATTGAAGAAAAATATATACACACACAATATGATAAACTTAACACTGTCATAAGTTGTGTTAAAAGCGCTCAAAATAACCTTTAAAAAAGGTTTTTATAAAATATATGTAAAGAAGATTAAACGAAGGAACAATGAACAGAATCAAAGAAATATACTCCGATACAGGGTTTCTAGGGTTATATAAATGGGACTTCAGTGCTGTTAGCTGTTATAAATATGGTTGGAGATCCTTTAAATTTGTTGTAATACTGCCAAAGACTACACAGGGCAAACAGATTTATTGTGGGAAATGAATTTCTTGCCAATTAAATATTTTAGTTGCAGCAACCGAATCATTTATGTTAGTTGCCCCACCCAAATGTATTCCCATACAATTGAAATGTTGAGTTTAGACGAATTTCGGTCGCGAAAAAAACAAATATATAGTTGGCTCAAACCAAACCATTTGGATGACAAGAAATATTTTTCTATCTTTACCAATAATTTAAATATAATATATGTTAAATTAAATATTAATTTTATACTTATTTTCTCTGGCCAATTATATATAACACACTTGTTTTTTTCCCACGGAATCTTATTCTTCTCCAAGATCGAATGAAATTCCGAGTGAAAACACTTTACACTATTGGGGCTGATCTATGACTGGTATTGAATATTAATGTTAAGGAGACAGTTATGGTGAAAGAAATTCGTTAAGTGTCTGCAACCTTCGTTAAGTGCTGCTCCTCAATGAAATACTATATTTAAAAATACTATAATATAGAAATATTATAATTAAAAAAATTTACACTACACTACAATATTAAAATCACTTTACCTCTTTCCCTAATAGTGAAATCTATTTAAGATTCCATGAAATGACATGCACAAAATGGGGCTTCCGATTTAAATATAACTTCGGGGCCTTCACCATAGCCTGTATTCGTACTTTTCCCAAAAACAAAGCTTATTTACCAATTGCAGTGTGAATAAAAGATAACTATAAAATTTTAAAATGGTAAAACCAAATCATAGGCACGTGTCATCACAAAATCTTACCCAGATTCTTCGCCTAATCCACTTTAATCATAACCTTGGAATAATATTAGCAAATTATTAAAATTTCGTTTGAATTCACACAATTCTGTGCAATTTTTTAACGTTATTATTAAAAAAAATTCTCAAAAAAAACTTGAAAATGTTATAAAAGTTTTAGAAATTGATATTCTTACAATCAGGTTGGGTAATCTGTTCGTCTTGACAATTCGGATAAAAAGGAAATAGAATGTGCTCAGTACCACATGAAATTTCTTTTCTTTAAAATCTCTCCAGTTCTCATTCAATGGATCAGCTGTTATGCGAAAGATATCATTATAAAGATTTAGGTTACACACTGTATGTAAAACCAGTGTTGGTAAGAGGCGATCAATAACCGTTCATTTCAAAATTGCCATTACATTAACAAATCACCAAAATTCTGCATTTAAGACCAACTTCAAATCCAATTTAATTAAATTCGTCAAATATTTAAAAGAAACCTAATACGAAGTTGGTCACCTAATATCAGATATTCTACCGTACCGCATACAGGCATTAACGAAAATTATAAATTTACGTCTGCAAAACAACTCCCAATAGAAAATAGTCAATCAACAAATTTAACGCGTCAATATTAAAAAATACAATGTGACAACCAAAGTCTTCCAATTGTGAATAGATTTAAATTTTATTGTAATGTAAACTTGTTTTACAATATAAATGCCGCACTAACCAGGGAATCCTCGCAACGAGTACACGTCTATGTAAACAGCTTGAGTGCCCCGATAGGCTAGTTGGTAGCGCGCTAGCTTATCAGTGCGGGGGTCGTGGGTTCAATTCCCACCAGAGGCTCTTGTGTGTTTCGATCCGATAGCCTTTGTTGCTAGTGCTCCGTTAGGGTATTACGATATAATTTGTAATTATATCATTAAAATAAATAAAATAAAAATAAATTTAAATGCAACTTAGATATGAGAATCAAAATCTAAGAATTTTTTGGGGCTAAAAAATTACCCATTATTTATTTATTTTTTTTTTTTGTTTTGGATTTTTAAGCATCGTTCACTGCCTTGAATTTCTGTAATTCTGGGATTATTTTTCTCCAAGCTCTATTTAAAGCAGTTCTCAGGCTAATTAAAATTTTTTTTTACTTTTTACTGTTAAGTCGAGTGGTGTTTTAGCAAATATAATTTGGAGTTTTCGATTTTTATCATATACAGGTGGTTTTCTTACGTGCAACTTTGCATTTAAAGCCATTTTAATACAAAACTTTTTCTACTATTTTTGAGTGAAAGTTCTTATTGGATAAATTGAAAAATGTGTTACTCCAATTTTGGTACACTAACTTTTGGATAACTTGGTATGCGGTGATGGATCCATGTTTCATTAACAGTTATGAAACGACGCTTAAAATTCATTTTTTTACGCTTAAATCGATCAAAACAAACTTATTAAATTTCCTTTTTTTTTGTTATAATTTTTTATTTTCATTTAAATGCGTTTTTGAGCAATTGCAGATAACTTTTTCATCTGTAATTATTGATACAAAACAAAATGGACCCGTTCATTTGAGATGCCTATGGTATTACTTTTTTCACGCAATTTCACTTGTTAATCATCTGATATCATATCCTTTATTTTAGCTATGATTTCTGTTGTTGTTACAGTTTTTCACGTAAATTTCGTGTTTCATTTATAATGCATATATCTCATCCTAGACGCCTATGGCCGAGTTTTAGGATGTAGATTATCTTTAAACTCTGTTTATCGTAGCTTGTAAATTGAATATTGATTTTGAAATTTGTTTTAATTTATTTTATTTCAATGAAGACCAAAATTGTATGTAACGAAAAGTTGTTCCAACAAATTTATGTCAATATACATAGAAATGGCAAACAAAATTCGTTTTCGCTTTGACTAAACCAAGTTTAACTCACATCCCAAAAACTCGGCCTAAGGCGTAAAAACACTCACGATTCATTGAGATCGAATTATTTCTATTGATATTTTTAGTTTAATATCTTAAAGTATTTAAATTTTATGTATACTAGAATCAAGCTGCTCGATAGTCATCTTAAACAAGTTGCAGAGTACATAATTATAAAAAAAACCGTTAATGCTTGTACGATCACGTTTAAATTCATAAACCCAATTTTTTACTATTACATATGAAGGAAAACTTTCACCTAACACATTCACCATAACATTTTGAATTTCTTGTCCCGATATATCTAATGTAAATATTTAATGGCACAACGAATTTTTGATTTTTTTATTATAGAAAAAAATTGAACAGCTATTGCTAGAGAAATGAGCTGCTAGATGGAAATAGTAGTTATGTGACAGTTGGAAGTTTAAAATACATTTAATTTCTGTTTGCTTTTAACGGCCTACAATGTGTCAGGCTAGAGACCTTTCGTATGATCCTAGTTAATACTACGGCCAAAATAAGTCTTTACAAAAACATCGAAAAATATATTTTTTGAGTTGATTATTTTTTGTTTTTCAACATAGTGTCCTTTCAGCTCATTAAGCCATCTGCAAAGTATAATTTTAAAAGGTCCTTATTATAAGCTTCGACTTGAATCTTTTCTTTGGAACCATTTCTTAGAATTTGGAAATTTTAAAATCTCGCTGGGAGTAATATCTAAGGCATAAGAAGGATGCTACAAGAATTAAAACTTCAACTTGTACACTCACAATATTATTTCGTTTAACATAATCTAAAATACATATTAATATAATCGAAATTACAATCAAAAAGAGGACTACTGAATTTTTATTATATTCAACCCATTTTATTGTTTATTTTCAATCATTGTTTAATAATTGACAAAAGTAGTAAAAACAATAGAAAGTTATTTAAAATAACCATAAATTTTTAACTGACAAAAAGTAGAAGAAAACGATTTTTGGGTTTGTTTTTCAAATTCAAATTTTTTTCTATTTGTATGAAATTTTACAAAACACAACACACACAGATGTATATATTTTTTTTACTTGTGTGTATCTATAATTAAATAATTTCTTATAATTTTTACTGAAATAATTTTGTATATACAGGTTGGTTGAAAAGTTCCTGCGCTCGAAATGAAAGAATACTGTTTTTGTTACGAAATATATTTTTGTATTCAATATTATCTCCTAGAAGCTCAATACACTTGTTCCAATGATCTTCCAATAATTTTATCCCATCCTTATAATAGTTTTCCGGAAGCTCTGCAAATAACCGTTTACGGCTGCTATGGCCTCTTCTTTCGACGAAAAATGCTATCCACGAAGGCATTGTTTGAGATTTCTGAAGAGATAGTAGTCACTGGGAGCCAAATCTGGTGAATACGGTGGATGTTCAAGCAATTCGTACTTTAATTATTTGAATTTAGCCATCGTCAAAACACTTTTGTGAGCAGGTGCATTGTCTTGATGAAAAATGATTTTTTTCTTCTTTAAACCAGGACTTTTCCTACGAATTTTTTCATCCAGCTGATCCAAAAGGCTGCAATAATATTCAGAGTTGATTGTTTTACCTTTTTGAAGATAATCAATCAACAAAATTCCTTTTGGATCCCAAAAAACTGATGCCATAACCTTCTTTGCTGATCGTTGTGACTTCACCTGCTTTGGAGCTGAACAACCAGCTTCTGTAAACGTTCTTGTTTCAATTTAGGATCATGGTGGTGGATCCAAGTCTCATCCATAGTTATAAAACGATGCAAGAAGTCGGTTTAATTCGGCTTAAAACGCTCCAAATTACGCTGAGAAATTTGTTTTCGATTCAGTTTTTGTTGAATTGTTAATGTGTGCAGCACTAACTTTCCAAAATGTTTTTTCATACGTAATTCTTCATGTAAAATATGGAGTACTCGTTCGTCTGAGATGCCTATGGCAATAGCAATTTCACGCTTAGTCAAACTTGGATCTTCACTAACCATATAATGTACCTGCTCAATGATTTCTGCTGTGGTTGCAGTTTTTGGTCGTCCTTCGCGTGGACCGTCTTTAAGGCTGGTACGACCAACGTGGTCGTACCAGCCCAAAATTCAAGGGTGCGTTTTGAAGGTGAGGACTCCTTATACACTTCTAATAATTGTTCATAAATTTCCTTTGCTTTTAAACCCTTCAAAACAAAGAATCTAATGACTGCACGATATTCAATTTTTTCCATATTAAAAAAAATCAATGACACGTCAAGTTCAAATGGCTTGTAAACAAAGAAAGAATTGACAGAATGACTTGCAACTTTGCATGTTTTCTCAGGACAGTTATACCAACTTGAGAAAAAAAAGTTTGGTGCTAGCAGTGCCATCTCTTGGTGAGCGCAGAAACTTTTCAACCAACCTGTATACAAACTATTTTGGCAAAAAAAAAGAAAGAATTATATCAATTTCAATTTTTAAAAACAAAAAATATAAAATTTTACATTTAACGGAAAATATCAACTGCTACTGAATGTCTGTAAACTTTTACAGTTTGTTTTTTGAATGACTGATTCAAATAGGTAAAAAATATATTTCTATGAATTTCAATTGATTCTTCTTTTAAAAACAAACTTTACATATTACTTTTTTAATAAACTACAGTCGGTAACGGAAAATATATTGTGAGTGTATATTTTTGCGAACAAAACTATACAGTGTGCATACGAGCATTATCCTGATGGAAGATCATTTTTGTGCTGAACGAGGTTCATTATATGTGGGGCTGTACGGTCAAGTTTAAATTCATTTACCCAATTGTTGATAGTCTTAAATACTTGTGCAGATGTACTATGAAGTTCGTTTAACTCATATTTGGTTTCTTAGGTGTTTTGCTTTTAAGTAGACTCGTTTTAAAACTGCATGAAATTAGTTTTATTCAAAAAGTTATTTTAAACAGTCAATTGTTGAAAAAAATGAATATGGTATTTTACTAAAAATCTGTCACCCGTCTTTTGTTACTTAACATTTTTTAAAAACCTGATTCGTTTTAAGTGCTGCTTATATGATGTGTATGAAATTATTTTACTCTATAAATACACTAAGGATATAAGAAGAATTATCTTAAAACTACAAAATATTGTATGTAAAAATGGGTAATTTTTGAGCCTCATTTTTATAGTCTTTAAATTTTTGAGATGGCTTGTAAAAAAGCCTTTTAACCTAAAATTTTCTGTATCACATATCCGAGTTTCATTTAAATCGATGTGTAAGCTTTGGGGGATTCCCTTGTAAGTATTTTTTTTTTAAATTCATAATTATAAAGTGTTATGCTAAAAAAACCTAAACTTCCCTCTACCCCTAAAATAGAATAGATTTAATGTTTTTATTTAACCCTCTAAGGGAGGATATGATTTCTTAAGTTAGCATAATTGCAAATTGACTAGGTGTATTTGAACCGCAACTATGGCTCAGATTTGTGATAAATTTTACCAATTTTTTAAAAATATTTTACGCTATTAACCATATTTTTTCCCTAAACAATAATCTATCACTTGATTTGTAACATCAAAAATTACTATTAAAATAACTCTTCTTAACCAAAAGGTTAATTTTTATTTAAGTCTTTCTCGCTCTCTCTTATTATTTATATAAAGCTGTGTGTGAATAAATATGAATATCGTAACACACACACGCCTAAGTAATATCATGTTTTTATTGTAGTAAACCAAAAACAAATACAATCAAACAATTTCATTTAAAAATTTTGTAAAAGCACTAACCGAAAAAAAAACCAAATATCATTTTGTTTTTTTTTTTATTTTCGCTACGCATAACTTTTAGGGTTATAGGGGGTTAGAGTGAAGCAAAAGCGATTATGGTAAAAGTGTTTTGTAAAAACATTACTTGCAAGAAAAAAAAGAAAAGAAAAGATTTTCTTTTTTCGTATATTTTTCTTTAATTTTCCAACTACGTTCTTATGTAGTTGAGTGCCAGCTATTACTTTGATATTTTCAGCTTTAAAAACAGGAAAACAATAACACTAACCGTAAAGTTTTATATTTTCCAACGGAAAAAAGGGGTAGCAGCGTAAAAACAGTAGTTGAACAGAGAACAATTTAAGTAAATTTTACAATCATTGTTAATAAAATTGGGCTACCAGTATTCAATAACAAAGCAACAACAATGAAGAAAACGAAGACAAAAACAAGTTCAACCAACCAACCCTTTATTAGCACCCACTACTACGTAATTTTGTACTTATACTACGTCTGCTGTTGTTAACAATTTTACCCAAAACAAAAAAAATAAAAAAATAAGAAAACCAAAAAAAGGTTGAAAAATAACAAATCAAAGGTTTTTTTATATACAAAGAAAATGAAGGAAAAAAAAACTAAAAGAAAAATAACATGTTTGGCAATATTCATAATGCACACACAAAAAATATATAAAAAATTTTCATACTTCGTCAGACGCTACAGTGAGACAAATAAGTTACAGTTTGCTAATTTAAAGGCCTAGAAGTTAAAACGCTTTTCATTTTTAAAATGGCGAAAAGGTTAGACGAATGCCACCGCGATAATAAACACTAACAAGGAAGTTTTCCCAGTGCGGACTCTGAATATTTTATAAAGGAGAAACTATTTTTTTACATGCCCAATCTTATTTTTAATGGTTAAAAATTTAATTCAAAAATTAGCCCGTTCTTTGTTTTAAATTTAGGAAATTTACATTTATTTTTACACACTGTAAAAGTACTTGTTGGTTATCCTCCCGAGTAGTTTCTAAGTTTAGCCACTCTACATTATTGAATTCATTTTTAATAACTATTGCTTTTGAAAAATTATTATACAGTTTTTTTTTTACTATTGCTTTTGAAAAACTGTTATACAGTTTTCATTTTGTTCTTTTAAAAAAAAAACTTTTGTCTTAAAAGTTTATAATATTTTTGTAAAAAAAATATTTTTTATACAAAAATATAATTTTTTGGGTTAAAGCTTTCAACAAATTCGTGACTATATAATTAAGAATAAAACAGCATGCCAAATAAAGAAATTAATGTTCCTGCACACAGTTCAGGTGATGGACACAACAACTCGCCAAGTTTAGTGTGCGCGGATGCATCGCCAAACTACCACAATTTTGGCGTGAAGAACCAGATATTTGGTTTATTCAGGTAGAGTCTAGTTCTGAAATCGCTGGTATTTCTCAAGATGCTACGGAATACCAATACATACTGAGCAATCTTGATCCTTCAATATTATTAGCTATGAAGGACACTATTTTAAATCAACCTTAAAATATTCCAAAAAAAAAACAAAAATTATAAAGCACTTAGTTCAATTCGATGAAAGATTGCTTAAAAAGCTTCTAAGCGGATTACAACTAGGCGATGATAAGCAATCGCATTTGTTGCAAATGATGAAAGATTTGGCTGGTACAAAGGTAAGTACTGTAGTTTTTTTTCTGAATTCAAAATTTTCTATTTTCACTCAGAATATTATGTAGTTATCTATTTGTTGTTTAATAGAAAAGTTTTACGTTTCACTTAAAAATAAAGGAACGTACATTTTTTTTTTCAAAGAATTATCTATTTTAAATTTTTTATACATTTGATCGAAATAATTTACTATAATTTACCGATTTTTTCAGTTTCATTTATTTTTTTCATTTGTTTGAAATTGAATATAAATTTACCCACAAAACAGAAATTTTTGGTTTGTTTGTGTCCATAACAGTTATTACAAATTTAAATTTTGTTTGCTTTCTGTTTCAAAAAAAAATATTCAAAAAATTTCAATTTGTTTTTTATTTAAATTGGTTGTATATATACAAAATTATTTCAATTCAAATTACAATAAATTCATAAACACACTTACATACACAAACACATTCATACAAAAAGTTTCTATAGCTATGAATTTATACATTTTGTATATTAAAAAAAATACAAAAAGGGAAACAGTTTCAAATAAATTATAAAATCATTTATTTTTTAAAGAATTGGTGGGTAAAATTTTGACAACTATTTTAACTGATTATATCATTTGTTTCTTACGAATGTTTCGGTTGCTTCATCAACATTTAAAAATAAATAACAAAATTGCATTTAATTTAATTGACAACAAGGTAGACCGGTTTTTAAATGAAATATCATTTCTTGTAAATGACATTTTCTGTTATTTCAACTTACCCAACATACCAAATGACTTGAGAAAAATATTATTATAAGCTTAGAAACACAAGCCTTAAGCTTGAAAAAGATTTGAGAATATATTTAAAAAGGCTATCGTAACAATTGTAGAAAAATCAAAACGGAACCCTCGTGAAAATATTATGTGTGTATGATTACTATAAGCTTATTCTTGCAATTGTAGAATAAGCTTACAAAAATAATATATTATTAATAGTTGAAAAAGAGAAATCATAATTATTTTCTTTAATTTAATTTATTTTTAATTTTAATTTTAAAAATAAATAATAACAACTAATTTTAAATATAAAAAATAATAATTCATTTTAAATATAAATAATAATAATTAATTTTTGCCATAAATAAAAATAATTAAATTTAATATGCAATTGCACGTTCACTATATAAAATTTAAAACTAAATGTACACGCAAAACACGTTTGACAAATTAAAGAAAAAGTAATGGCACTTGTTGTATGCATTATAAGCGTAGAACAAAGACAACAAGACTAGAATGTATTGAAAAATATTTCTATTTCAATCGTAATATTGCGTTGTTCAATATGTGTATGTTGTTTATAGCATACTTTAGAAATAGTTATGTATAATAATCTTTTCTCAAGCATTGTTAAATACTGCTTGTGAAATCACATTTTATAAACATTACATTAAGCGAAATTAGGAAAAGCTTTAAACACACTATTAATATAAACTTATTCTCAAGTTGTATTGCAGTTTGATTGCTATATGGTATATTGGGTGCAAACTATTTGAAGTGTTAGCTTTAACGAATGAGCTTTAACCTGAGCTACAGGGTATGTTTTGCCCAAACTGTGCACGTGTTGTACGCAAGTTTGTACAAAAAGTTCGTGCGACTGGCTTGCTAATGGACAACACTCCCTGTCGTCATATGCTGTTACCGTAAATGTGCATTTTAATACAGGAACGTCGACTCGCTATCGCTCTGAACAACTTGGCATTATTTGCATCAGCATATTAAGGATTTTGCACAAATATCTCAAATTATTCGCTTACAAGCAATTGAAGGCAAACGCCCATCCACTTCTTTACGGCTTTTCAGTTTTGGTCTCAGAAGAAAAATATTTTTTTCTGACGAAGTGTATTTTCATCCCGCAGCTATTTCAACAAACAAAATTTGGGCATCTGGAGATCAGAAAACCCACACGTTTTTATCAAGAACCCAATGCATCCACATAGAGTGTGAATTTTAGAGTGGTGGCATCACTGGCTCAGTTTTTTCGAAAATGCTTCTCAAAACGTCATTTCCGTCAACGGTGAGCTGCAGAAGATCCATGGAAGATAACATATTGCATAATCTTTGGTTTCAGCAGTATTGTGCACAATGTCACACATTTTAGCGCCGGTTCGCTAAATTCTTGTAGGGTGCCGTTGATGACTGATTTCATGCAAATAATTAGCTGTTACGGCTAATATCATCCGATATATTCGTGAGATAGATCACAAACTATCAACAAAGTCTTGTAAAATCGGACTAATAGGATGAGCTACTGCGAAGCCAGCCGCGGCAGCCTCTTGAATAAAGTCGCATTGAATAAAATAATGGGAATAATTTTTTTTTTTCAAATATAGTCATAATATATCAAATAAAATTTAGTTTAGATAATATTATTCATTTTTTAAAAAGACATTTGTATTTGAAGCACGCTTAAAAAAACATAAATTTCATTTCAATGCTTTTACTTGTTCCTCGAATGTTTGAACAACAAAATAGGGTTCTATATTTTGGAAATCTTAAGCATAATATGAAAAATATAAAAAAAAAAAAATTAAAACCGCCATTTTTGTTTATAACTTCAAAAAATGCGCAGAAAAACAATTAATTTTTATACCCTTCACCATAGGTGGAAGGGTATATATAAGTTTGTCATTCCGTTTGTAATTTCTACAATATTGATCTTAGACCCTATAAAGTATATATATTCTGGGTCCTTATGAAGAGCGAAGTTGATTTAACGATGTCCGTCTGTCCGTCTGTGTGTTGAAATGGGTTTTCCGAAGAACCCAGACATGATGAGGACTTGATTCTTTTTTATTTCTGTTACATGTGATCCATTTCTGTTTGCTATTAAAAATCAGACAGATCGGTTAATAAATGGCTGAGATATTAGCGAAAAACCAGGACTACCTATAATTTTTCCAGTAAAATCCCTTTGTTTAATATGTATGTAGAATTTTGAGCATAACAACACATCCATGTGTTAAAATTCTTTTCTTTCATCTCCACCTTTTATACACAAACAACACACATACAAAGATTTGTCATTTAAATAAAAACCAAACAAATCTCTAATTAACGAAGACTTTTATATATGTACCTCTATTGACGATGATTTTGTGTGAGCTTCAATAGCTCAGTTGTCTAGACGCTGTGTCACAAATACTTTTTTTTTTCTCTAAGGCCGTGGGGTTCGAGGTTCAAATCTCGGTGAGGTCAATTCACTTTTTTTTGTACACTTTTTTTTATTATTTTCTTAAGACTTTTTTTTTTGCTTATTTTTGTTTTTTTTTTTAACATTTAATAATTAATTTATATAAAATTTTATATTAATAATTAAAATTCTTTTCTTTCATCTCCACCTTTTATACACAAACAACACACATATAAAGATTTGTCATTTAAATAAAAACTAAACAAAGCTCTAATGAACGAAGACTTTTATATATGTACCTCTATTGACGATGATTTTGTGTGAGCTTCAATAGCTCAGTTGTCTAGACGCTGTGTCACAAATACTTTTTTTTTTCTCTAAGGCCGTGGGGTTCGAGGTTCAAATCTCGGTGAGGTCAATTCACTTTTTTTTTGTACATTTTTTTTTTATTATTTTCTTAAGACTTTTTTTTTTCTTATTTTTGTTTTTTTTTAACATTTAATAATTAATTTATATAAAATTTTATATTAATAATTAAAATTCTTTTCTTTCATCTCCATCTTTTATACTCAAACAACACACATATAAAGATTTGTCATTTAAATAAAAACTAAACAAATCTCTAATGAACGAAGACTTTTATATATGTACCTCTATTGACGATGATTTTGTGTGAGCTTCAATAGCTCAGTTGTCTAGACGCTGTGTCACAAATACTTTTTTTTTTCTCTAAGGCCGTGGGGTTCGAGGTTCAAATCTCGGTGAGGTCAATTCACTTTTTTTTTTACATTTTTTTTTATTATTTTCTTAAGACTTTTTTTTTTGCTTATTTTTGGTTTTTTTAACATTTAATAATTAATTTATATAAAATTTTATATTAATAATTAAATAATCCACAAATAGGCTAAAAACATCAACATTTTTATAAAAACCCTCTGATACAAACAAAATACAAACGTTTTTATACCTTTCACCACAGGTGGAAGGGTCGCGGGTTCGTTAAGATTTATTTTTTTGTTTATTTTTATTTTTTTTTTTACATTTAATAATTAATTTAAATAAAATTTTATATTAATAATTAAATAATCCATAAATAGGCTAAAAACATCAAAATTTGTATAAAAACCCTCTGATACAAACGGTTTTATTTCTATTTTTTGCTCCGATTTAAAAGAATTTATAAAAAGATTTTTAAACCATTTTATTTCTCACATATTAAGAAAATTTTATACATAATTTACCTTTGAGTGCAACTATTTTAGGTCATAACTTATAATAATTTATAAAAAAAATTATAAACTATTTTCCTTCAAATTTTTAAAATTAAGCTAAAGAAATTACAAATATTTCTAATAAAAAAGCGAAATAAAATCCTAAATGCAAATTTGCCAGCTAAATCAAACTATTTTGTAGAAATAAAACACATGCAGTTCTAGTGATTTCTTTTAACGATTTGTTGAAATTCTTTTCTTTCACCTCTTAACCTTTTATACACAAACAACAAACACTATTCTAGAGCTGTATTATGACCTATGGATACGTCTTATATAGCAAAAGATCGAAAATCTTTAGTATAACATATTTGCTGAAAAACTCGGAAATATCGGTTCAGATACAAAAAAGTTATGCCCAAAACATACATTTTTTTAAAATACATATTTTCTGGAACCATAAATCTTCCCGAGTCCAAGTTTTATCTCGAAACTAAATGGTTAATTTCCTCTAAAAGGCGTCCGTATATAATATATATAAACTTCAGTTTTTTCCCAACCATGGTGAAGGGTATATAAGATTCGGCATAGCCGAATTTATCCGCTCTTACTTGTTTTTCCTTAATATTCTTACAACACAAGAAACTAATTTTCGGTCACCGCCGTTAGCCGCCCTAATTCTTCTAACGCGAAATGACAGCAGGGGGTTGAGATAATCGAATT
>CATIYI010000042.1:0-63231 GCA_949748255.1 Eustalomyia histrio
GGAACCGGCTCAAAATTTGACAGTATTAAAAGGTGGTACTTGATGGGAGCAGTGTTGCATTTCATATAACTACGAGGGAAGTTCGAAAAGAAGGAAGAATAAAAGAAATATATATTTTTTTATTTTTATTTAATTTCTCATTTTTTTATTTTTATTTTTATTTTAATTTTATTTTGTTTTATTTTATTCTTAATTTTTTTCATTTTTATTTTATTTTATTTAATTTTTCTTTTATTTTATTTTAATTTATTTTGTTGTATGTTATATAATTTTTTGGATTTTATTATTTTTTTTATTTAATTTTTTTTTGATTTTATTATATTATATTTTATTTTTTTTTATTTATTTTATTTCTTTTTTTATGTGGTGAAAATTGGATTGTGGTAGAGGAGGTTAAACTTTTAAATATAACTCCTTTTAAGAGGCCCAATCTCATAATTATGGAATAAGTTGATACCCATTTTTGTTTGCATATAGACCGAGCTTCTTAACCTGTAAAAGTATGATTGAGCCGCATGTTTATTATTTTTATTTCCGCTAACACGCATTAAAAATTTAATCGAAATCGAAGATTTCACACTAAAAGGGTTTATTTGTAAGCATTGGTTATTTTAAGATAATTTACCAGACCTAAATAAACTTTTTATTTAAACAATTATTTTTTTTAAACAATTATTTTTTTTATTATTCGAACAATTTTTATGCTTAATTTTTAACAAATCAATTATGTTGTCCATAACTATCAAAACACGAGTGTATACAAAAAAAGAAACATAAAATGTATGTATAAAACCACTTGTATCATATCCATATACACTGAGAAAAAGTAAAATAAGTATTTTGGTTGCCACAACCAATAAAATCAGTTATCACAACTATGTATACACGAGTGTATACAAAAAAAGAAAGACATAAAATGTATGTATAAACCACTTGTATCATATCCATATACACTGAGAAAAATTAAAATAAGTATTTTGGTTGCCACAACCAATAAAATTCAGTTATCACAACTATATTGTAATGTGATTTCTGAATATTTTGGGTCTTACACTTAAAATTTAGTTGTATTACCCAAATTTTGTTGTAAAAACAAATACTCAGTTTCACCAACCGATTGTAGCGTAGTAACCGAATTTCAGTTGGAAGTTGACAAAATTTTTCTCTGTGTATACCACTACTCACTTTGAAGTACTTTACAAAACCACTCTTGGTATTAACATCTGGTAATTTTTGTTGTTGTTTTAGTGTCTTGTATTTTTCATGTTTCATCTTTTTGTTTTTGTTACAAGTGGCACTTAGGTATTATTGTTAAAAGATGAGTAGACTAAAGAAAAAGTAGTATGTGTGTAGATTTATTATTATTTTTTTATCAAGATTTCAATTAAAGGAGTAAAATGTCAAAATACAAACAAACAAACAGATGCATTGAAGGTTTGCAGATTATCTCAAAGGTTTTTAAAGTGTGGAATTAAGCCAACGTACTAACAAGGGAATTATCCCACCGCTTATATGTAGATTTGGAAGATAAACGGTTATATGTAGTATAAAATATAAACTGGTGCTATAAAAATGCTGCCAAGACATATCAAACTTCTTCTTTTGGCTGGTCCATTATTATTGCGTTAATTATTTTCCAATTTCGAATTTTTCGCCATGTTGCCGAACAAAAGAAATAGAAGTAAAACATTTTTATACTCCCTAAACATCGGGAAGGATCCAAAAAAATATTAGCTTGATCTTGGATTTGGATTCAAAAATCTTGCAAATCGACTTGACTAATTTTTAATATTTCTTTTTGTTGAAACACTGATTTAAACAAAGATCTTAGTCATCATATTTAACACAATACTAAACATCTAATTTCTTTTAACTAATTTGAGAGTTTAATTTCAAAATTATTCATAACTAATTTTTAAGAAACTATTTGGTAAATTTTTACATAATTTATTGTTAAAATATTTTCATATCTCTGCTATCCGGTAGATGTCGCTACCAGAACAAAATGTTTAATCCTACGGAGGGTTCCTAAACCCCATTATAATTGTAACTTAAACTGTAGTTTTACAAATTTATTTTTTGTTAATTATAGATTTGTATAATTTAACAAAAATTTCCTTAAAATTAACACATCTGATCTTAAGCCAGAAAAAAAAACAAATAGGTTTTGGTAATGTGACAAATTTTTCTGTTGAGCCAACGGATATATTAATGAGTGTACCCTGCGGGAAAAGGACCTATCCTTGGACACGTCAAGTGACCGGTTCATTGTTATTTCACCTATCTCGTGATATGTATTTTCGGAACCGGTACTGTTTTCACCTATCACGGGACAGGTCCGAATTTCCTACTGACCTCTTTTTTCCCGCAGGGTACTTATCCTTTGGAAAAAAGGGGTCTGACGAAGTTCGAGCACCTGTCCCGTGACCGGTCTGAAAGGATCTTTTCTGTGACATGTCCCATGATCGATGCAAACAGCACCGGTTGGAAGATACCTATCCCATGAATCAGCAAATAGGACCATTCTAAAAGTGTCTACCCTGTGACCTGTCCCGTTACCGGTGAAAGCAGGATAGATCCGACAAATATCACTGAAGAGTCAAAATACATGAACTCAATTACCATTCGGATCGACCATCACCGATTTCAATGAAATTTACCATAACTGTTTTACTATACAAGTTCATTACAAAGATAAAATTTCAGATTCCAGACTCTTTCGGTTTCCAAAATATGACGTCATGAAAATGGCAAAAAACGTTAAAATTCGATTAAAGTATCGTCAGAAAAGCCTTATTTTTTAGATGAGAAAGATCTCTTTAAAATGATATGCATATTAATTTTTTCGCTGGAAGGGTCAAAAGTATTTTTTGGGGTCTAGGGTTTAAATCCATATTTCTCAAAATGCTCATCTTTTGTTTTTTCTTAAAAAAAAATATATGTTTAATAAAACAAAAATCGTATTTCAATTAAAATGTTTGTAAATTAAATTAAACATTTAATTGAATTTGGACGAGCAAAAGAATTTGTTATATCAATTAATTTTTTTTGTTAAAATTAATTGAAATTTTCAATTATTTTTTAAATCATATCAATTAAATTTTTTATCAAAAATCTTCAACATTTTCAATTAAAGTTTTAATTATATTAATTATAACTTTAATTAAAGTTCTAACCAAAAATTAATTAAAATTTCAATTAATTGAAATTCTAGAATCAAATCAATTAAAATTTTAATAAAATTTTTGATTCAAATTCCAGATTCAAATCAATTAAAATTTTAATCTGATTTTCAATATTTTTTATTACAATATTACTTATATATGTGTGTAATTCATTAACGCATAAAAATTTCTAAATACTTTGTACCAAATAGTTCATAGGACTATGGTACAAACTTTATAGTATCCGTAGTGTTGCCAAAAAAATTTGTTCTCATGTTCCCATTTTCAAAGTTGAAATACCCAAAAATCCTTAACATATTGTCAAATAATCAAATTTTCCTTTTTTATAAAACGATTTTTCGAAGATTTTGTTTGCTAAAAATTTAAAATAAATATTCATGAAATAATAAAAATTTTAATAAATTTAAATTTTAAAAATTTTAAAAATTTTAAAATAGATCTTTAAAAACATGATTACTTGATTTAATTTTTAAATCTGATTCAATTTTTAACGAATCGTTTTGCAAAATTCTGTTCATTGTTTGAACAATTTTCTTCTTTATTTAACTAATATGAAAATCCAGAGAATTTATTTGATTTTTATTGATTCTTTTCATAGAATCCATCAAATTGATTAAATTTTAACAAAAATTGTTCGCGAACAGAATCACAAAACAAATTATTCAATCGAGTCAAAATTAAATAATTGATATAAAGTGATTATAATTTATTCATAGATTCATTAAATTAATAATATGAAATAAAATGAATTATCAAGATCTGCATTAAAACCAATACGTCATTAATTTAACAGAAATAGCATTCGATAATCGATCTGAAAAATCGATAAAAATTTAATTTTTAAATCTGATGCCAAATCCCGTTATCTGGCAACACTGATGTGTATACAATGCATACAAACATTACACAGACTATGTTGTTTTTGTAAATTTAAATTTATGACGCTTTTATTAATGCGTGTAATATTAAAAATATGTTTAATAAACATTTTTTTTGTTAAATAACTGTAATAAAAGTTAAGATATAAATAAATCAAAACAATATGACCTAAATATGTTGTCAATAGTATTTATTTTAAACTAGAATCTTTTTTACACCATTATCACTTAAAAATTTAATTGATATGATTAAACTTTTAATTGAAAATGAAAAAAAAAAAAAAAAATTTAATTGACATTTTTTTTTGACCATAATTTTTTCTGTGCTCGAACGATAACTTTGAAATTTTTTTTATTTGCGGTTGAAGCCAAACAATATGAACATATTTGAATTTAAGTGAAAAGCAATTGATTGAAAACTGATGCTGGATATACATATGTATACTAAAAATAAGTTTATATACATATAAAATCATACGTATATAAGTTCCAATCACAGAAGTAAATGAGTTGCCATATTATTGTATGTAATTTCTCTAAACAAAAAAAAAAAAAAAAAAATCCACAGTAGCACTAAAACTTACCTGACCTTCATTATTACGTATCAAAGAACTACAATTGAATTTATAAAATAATCATAAACTCACACTACTGACACATTAAAAATGTTATTTTAAATAATTTTAACTTATGAGAGTAACAGTTACTAGATATTACATTAAACAACAAAAGTTGGCTGAAGTACCACGTACGAACATCTGTATGTAATTGCTGTTGTTATCCAATATCCATCAGACAAAAGGTCCACGCAATACAAGTGTGTAGGTATGTATTTGAACTGCATTCAAGGTGGACAACGAACGAATGTTTTGATAATAGAATTGAAATTTAAAATCAACACTGCAATGTTAAAAGGGTTTAAACAAAGATTTTTTTTGATTTTTTAATTTCCAATATTTGTACAAAAGCTTTAAACTTTTAAGAGTTTAACATCAGTTGTAACTCATCCATCCATCTTCTACAGTTCTCCTCAAAATAAAGAAAATGTTTAAATTTGTAAGTTTTTTCTTAAGCAAATAAATATTTCAAAAAAGATATTAATTTTAACCATACTCCTGTCTCTAGACTGCCATCTTTGCCACTTTGTGCTTGATCTCTGCTGTTAGTGCCGGCATTGTGGAAACTCATCATGTTCTCCATGAACCTGTTGTGGCCAAAGTAGGACATGTTATCCATTCTGCACCCTCAGCTGTATCACATCAAAGCATCACTCAAGTCCATAGTAAATCTGTTGCACAACCCGTTTATGCTCCCGTGGTTAAGACTACTCATGTCCATGCTACACCGGTGGTCCATACCTATCATGCAGCTCCAGTTATACACTCTGTTCCTGTAGTTCATTCTGCTCCTTTGGTAACCGTACATCATCATTAAAATTATGTATATAAATTTGTTGCTCTTTAGAAAATTATAGGAAATAGGAAAATAAATCGTTCAATTCTTAAAGATTTTGTTTACGGTTCAGCTTCTAAATGTACGAGTTGAGAAACTAAATTTTTTTATTTTTTATACGTCAATCGATTTACGCTAGGGGTCATATTGACTCTTTTTCTTATTATTTTTACTTTGAGTTTTTTGAAGCTCTATTTTCGTTTACGAGTCTAATATTTTAAATCTGTGGCAGCTCTGGATTTAAAATTTTAAATCGAAAATTTCGAGCATCTCCCCCCAAGCAAAGAATTCTATATATTTTGAGATTGAGTTGCTAACAACATATTACATAGTACATATTAAAATTTCAGTGCAATCGAAATTCTCACCTGAGAATCGTTGAGAAGTAAATTGGACTCTATAAAAATCGTTTTTTTTGCACTCACTTTTACTAAAACTTTTTGATAATATTTTAATCTTCTTAACACTAAAGTTGTATCAAGTCCCCTTTCCGAGTTGTAGAAATGCCTATATATTAAAAAAAAAAAATACCAAAAATGTTTTGCTAAAATCTTAAACTAAACTAAAAATTTGTTTTTAAACTTTCAAAGTTGGCCTACTAACGGTTCTATTAAATTTTCTACTTACTTTTTTTACGAGTGTAGTTCCAGAGGGTTACAGATTAAATTTTTGTTTACAACTTATAAAAATAGGAAAATTTCAGAAAACCCCAACATTTC
Source organism: Eustalomyia histrio (assembly GCA_949748255.1). Lineage (NCBI taxonomy): Eukaryota > Metazoa > Arthropoda > Insecta > Diptera > Anthomyiidae > Eustalomyia > Eustalomyia histrio. The sequence continues at coordinate 6,235 of CATIYI010000042.1, forward strand.
ACCCCCGTACTTTTTTTATTCATATCATTCGCGGGGGCCAAAGGTTATTAATTAAATAAGAATAACAAGTTTTTGGATTATATGATAAGATTTTATGTTATATTCCAATTTATAATATCGTTTAAATGAGCCATTAAAATACGTCTGTGTTTGATTCCGCGAAAATTAAAAAATTCCCGGAATTGAAAACGGAAATTCACTAAAAATTGCATAACTTTTAACGAAGATTTAAGATAAATTTCGAGAAAATAAAAATTGTAATTTGTAGGTGGCTCCTTAAAGCTAAAAAAAATTAAAGTTAAAAAAATTGCGTTTTTGGTCAATCTATCATGAAATGACCGATATATAAATTTTGCAGATACATTTTATATTATGGAAACATATGGAGAGAAAGAAAATGTAAAAAATATTTGTCGTGCACAAAATTTCAAATTTTGAAAAATATAATTTTTTCACTTTGTTCAAAAATATCAGTTAAAAAGCTCATGCCGAAGATCAATTTCGATTTGTATACAATTTTTTAAAAATATTTTTTACATCTATCCAAAACTTGTCTACCCCTGCTGCAAGCAAAATTACTCCAAAGTCCTAATGCGATCTACGCTACTGTACATTAGGGTGGATCAAAAAAGGATTTTAGAGTAATTTCGTTAAGGGCTTGTGTAGACAAGTTGTGGATAGATGTAAAAAATATTTTTTTTTTATCAATATTCATTGATCCGCCCTCGTAAGCTCAAGTCGAAAATCAGTTCTGATTTGGCTGAAACTTTCCCGAAATATTTTTTACATCCATCCACATCTTTGTGTCCCAAGCAAAATTCCTCCAACAGCTGAAATCGATGCACGCTACTGTAAGTTAGGGTGGATCGAATTTGGATTTTCGAAGAATTTTGTTTAGGACAGGGATAGGCGAAAATATTTTTGAAAAGTGGATAGATCTCAGAAATATTTTTTTTTGAAAGTTTAAGCCAAGTCCTTCTTGATCTCTGATTTGCGATATTCACAATAGATATTAACGAAAAAAACGGAAATTTTCCTCGCACAAAATTTGCAGTCTCCTCAATGAATTTGAATTTTAAACTGACGCAAAGTAGAAAAAATTTACTTTCTTTTTTTGAACAATTCGCTATGGAGGCCAGAAATAAAAGCAAATTAAGATTATTTTTTAGTGAAAAATTTCGAAGTTTCAGATGAAGATCAATCCGGTTTGGCTGAAAGTGTGCAAAAAATACAGGGGGGGGGGGGGGGGGGGTAATAACCAAAATCTGATTATCTTTCACTATAACTTTTGTTTAAAGTAAAAACTCATTTGGTTTTTAACTGATCATGTTTATTGGCACTTATAAATTTTGTTTATTTTTTTTTTTTGTTGATGCAAATTTTGGCTTTTTTTAATACATTTTTCATAACTGTGCATAGCATTTATGGTGTCACATTGTTAATATCGACTTAAATTTTGTTCATGGCTCTATATAGGTCACAGTTCACCGTAATAGTCTTACCATCGGCTGCTTCGAAAAAATAAAATCAATCACCTTTATGATGTCATTTTCAAAAATTTGCAACACCTTCCAATATGGTGATAACATACTTATTACTCCATCTTGTAGTTTTTACGTCTATGCACAACATCTTTAAAAAAAAACATAGGGTACGTTCGTAAATGCAGTAATTGCGCATAACTGCAGCATAATAAAAGTAAAGCGTTCAAAAAAGCATCACTTGGCAGCACTGATTCACGTCAAACGTTTTTTTATGCAAACAATTGATAGTGCTGCCGCATATTTTTGCAACTATGGCATCATTAAAGTTTCTGATGCAATAGTGCGAAATCAGTCTTCTCCTTCGTTTTAATTGATTTTAAATAATCAAAAATCATTTAATTTTTATATTAATTCTTTTCTTATTAGAAGTTAACAAAAAAGATCTCATTCTCAATAATATTTATTAATGTTATTGTTCTAAAAATAAAACTGCACTCACCAAAAAAGTCTGTAATGGCAACTAAAAATTTTGCTGTTACTACGGGAAATTCTGCTAATTTGAGCCCAGCGGTATTTTTTGCTAATTTTAGCAACACATATCTGCTGACGTGTAGTACAATGAAATTAGTACAAAAATTAGTAGCCGCTACTAAATTTTAGTAGACTTTTTGTAAATTGGAATTTTAAATCTGTTTGCTAAAATCAGCAAAAAAAAAATACTAAATACTAATAATTTTAGTACAAAGTTTTAGATTTATTTTTTTTATCTAGCATCAAAATTTTTGATTATATTTCTTAAAAAATATTTTATACAAAATGAAAAAAAAATCAAAGCCTTAAAAATCTTAAAAATTGTTAAAACATAAACGAATTTATTATTTTGTTTTAGTTTGGTAATTTCTGTTTTAAAAAATATTTTAGTCAATTTTTTTTTTACTTTTAAGGTTAAATTTAGTTGTTTTTAGGGCTGATTTTTAGAACTAAAAACCCCTTTTTAGTGCTATTTTAAGTAGATGTCCTATTTTCAGACATGAGTCGGTATCTTCACTTTTGATCCCTTTTTTAATCATATGTAACATTTTAGGGCAATTTAAGTTTGTATGTATAAGTTTTAATTATTAGAAATAACATTTCCTTCAATATCGACTTTTTTAAAAATAGCAATTTTTTTTTTGCTAATTTTAGCAAATCGGTTTTCAAAAATTTGAAAAATGATTTCTGAAATAAGCAACGAAAATTTGTAAATATTCTGTAAAAATTCTGTAATTTGTAAAATGTAAATAAAAGATTTGCTAAATAATAATTTTTTTACTAAAAATCAGTACGAAAATAGTAAATTGGGGTTGAAAACCGTTTACAAATTTTTCTACTAATTTTTTTTTGTGAGTGTGTCCAGTTGTTGAGCAGCAGCATAGCATTTGCAACAGCTGATTACGCATCAGCAACAAAAATTGGCATAACTGCCGCAGTGATGCACAAATTTTCTGCATTTACGAACTTACCCATATTCACATCTTTTTACAACTTTGGGTATTGCTGCCCATAGTGAAATTCCTTCAGTCCTATTTCTATCCACGCTACTGCAAATTTTTTTAAAACTCATGTGTAAACAATATGCGCAGTTAATGCAATACAAATTTTTTCAATACAATTTTCTTTAAAACGGTATTTCAGTGGATTGCTCAAAATTTAACAGAAAATTTCTCATCATCACATCATAGCACAATAACAACACTGATGCTTGGGTTTTGTAAATGATATGCAAAATCATTTGCATACTTTTAGGCATATTTCTCTATAACACACGTGAAATAATAAATGCCTGTTGACCAATATGATTTTTTCAATGTTAACCTGAATTTATTTGAAGTTGCATACAAAATTATAGTTTTTTATGTACATTTTCGTGTTACACAAAAAAAAAAATGAAAAATGTTAATGCTAAAATAAAAAATAAGAAGAACTAATAAGAAAAAATATACGACGAAAATTTCACAACAGGGTACACGAGGGGGTTGGTCGAAAGTGATTTCCAAACAATATTCCAAAAAGACGGCGACTTGATAATTGATGTTGGCAAAATTCAAATTATTTCAAATTGCACCTTAACCAATAACTACGGGACCATATGGACCAACAGCATAAGGACCAACAATGCCGGGACCAACAACTCTGACAATGCCAGGGTGACCAACAACAACAGGTCCCAATGGAAGAAGGCTAGGATTGGGATTTGGGCTGGCAACAGGGCTAGGAGCAGCAGCAGCTAAACCCAACAACATAGCCAAGACAACAACGATCTGTGGAAGATATATTGATGATAATTCCAAATTATTGTTCAATAATTCATTTAATAATTTACTTACGTATTTGAACATTTTGTAGAGATTGTTTTTTTTTTTTTGTATTGTTCTAATGTTTTCACTTAAAGGGTTTCAAACTGTTTGATGCCATTTACAAATTATGCCATGGTTTATATACTTATAAGACCAATTCGTTATCCACATATTGACTATTTGGTTGCATCAGCCAATTCCACTGAGATTTCTAGTTTTGTTACAATTAATTTCTATGGCTCTGTAACTAGGGGGCAGCAGGTATTACCTGTAATTGGTGATATTGTGACAATTGTTGGCGTTGCATGTGATTTGTTGCTGCTGCTTTTGTTATTGTTGTTGTCTTAGTTTTGTTTGCTCTTGAACCTCATAACTTGCAAATTTAATTACCTGTAATTGGTGATATTGTGACAATTGTTGGCGTTGCATGTGATTTGTTGCTGCTGCTTTTGTTATTGTTGTTATTGTTGTCTTAGTTTTGTTTGCTCTTGAACCTCATAACTTGCAAATTTACTTAATTTCCCCATTCGACCATAGACTGTCATTAAACATTTCTAGTTTCTATTCAGATATTTCAGTTCCCTTCGATCCGTCTGTTCCTCTTTTAGATTATGATTTAAATCAATTTATTTTTTGCATTTTTGTTTATTTTTTTTACTACTTGTTTGTTCTAATACATGGTATTTAATTTCCATATGATATACAACTTTTATGGGCTATTGTTATAGTATGTGATCTTGGTTATGCGCAAAAGTAATTTCTCCTAGTGTAAATGAAAATGTTTACTTTTATTTGTCAATTTTAAGTTTTTAAGTTACTTTTATTTTTCCGATGGACCAACATAAAATGGCAACCTCTGCTAGTAGTGCAAAAAGGACTTGCCAAATTGATATCTAGCATGATCAAAACCTAACCGAAATAAATTGTTATTCAACTGAGGAGTACCACAGAGATATTTTCTGTTCCAAAGAATCGTTTGTTTAACTACTTGTTGTTCATTTTATTTTATTACTGATTGTTTTTTTTTTTGGGATAAATTTTTCCAAGTCGCCAGTTTTTTACTTCTAGTTAGAGCTGATTCTTCTCTTAGAATCTGTACTGAAGACTGTTCTAATTTTTTAACATGTCTTTAGGAACTTTTTCTATGGAACCTAGTATGGAATAGGTTAAGCACCGGTTTTGGGAAAAACCAGCCTTTTAAATCCCATTTCCAATCAGTTAACAAGGGGATCAAATTTAGTAAAGGGTGTCTTAATAAGAATACACTCTTTCATTTGAAAATAAAAATACGTATTTTTTGAGATAGTTGTGATTTTTTTATTGAATTGTAAAGAAGACATGTTCCGATTAAGTATGGAATAAAACATCCGTCAAATGGTTCTTGTAAAGAAGGCTGTTCAAAGTCACCGCAAATTCGGCCTCATCTTCAAATAAAGTAAGGCTTAAGGACGCCGCCTGACCGAAATCCGCATCATACAGTTGTTTCTTATGGATTTCGTAAGGATTTTCTGAGCCCTAAATTCGACAATTTTCTTTATTCACGTAGCCATTAACATGGAAACGCGCTTCATCGGAGGAGATGACTGGTTTGCGCTCCATTTTTAATAATCGGATTAAACATATATGACAGTTGCCAAACTTCAGAGTTACCACTTGTTCCAAAAAAAAAAAAAAAAATGACACAATTTAAAAATTGCACTGTTACTGAGACACCCTATATCTGCACTCTAAATATTTTCACAGTTACTGACTGCAGTTTACGATATTTAAAAAGTTATCCCTATATTTCTTTTTAAATGATTAAATTGTTAAAATTTTCAAGAATGAGTTACATATAAATATGGATTAATATTTTCATTTAAAATAATTTGTTCAAAAAATGGTTTTTATATTTTTATAGCTAATTGTTTGATAGTTAAAATAAACCAAAGAAATGAGAAGTCATTTATTTTTACGTATTTTATCGTTACTTTGTTGACAGTTAAAAAAAAAACAAAGGAAAAATCATTACTTTTTACAGTTTTTGTAGTTAATTAGTTGACAGTTAAAGAAAATAAATATCAATTGTCTTACAGATTTGTGGTTAATGATAAGTTCTTTTGATTAGATTTTTTTTTAATTTTAAATTGCATTTTCAGTTAATTTAAGGATATACTACATATATAAGCACCATGTTGGAAACTGGCGTGCCACAGGACACGTCACGTGACGGGTGCATTAGACACGTCGTTTTTTTTTATTTAGGACAGCACCGACGTAGAAGAACATGGCACAGGACTTACGTAAAAGAACAAATAACAAAACTTAAACAAAAAGACCAGTCACAGAACTAGAGCACACCAGAGGATGAGTTCACAAATAGATTTTTACCCAATTAAGATAGCAAGAATTCGGAAAGAAACGACTTTGTGCCAGTACACAGAAAAAATTATTGCCAAAAAAAATTTAATTAACTTTTTTTTTGATTTTTTTTTAATTTTCAATTAAAAGCTTACTCATATCAATTAAATTTTTAATTGATATTGAACTTGGTGTAAAAAATATTCTAGTTTACAATAAACATTATTGATAAAATTCATATTATTTTGATTTATTTATATCTTAATTTTTATTGCAGTTATATAAATTGCAAAATTGCATCCCGAATCCCTAGAAAAAAGAGTTTATTAAAAATATTTTTAATATTAAAAAACAGCATAACAACATACACTACATAGACTTGTGCAAGGGTGCCCAAGCCCTATGCGCTGGGTGCTCATTTGTTTTTGTAAAAGCACTTAGCTATAGGATGTGTGTTTTAATATGCGTAAGAGTGTATACACATTAGTGTTGCCAAATAAGGAGATTTGGCTTCAGATTTGAAAATTTATTAATAAAAAAAATATTAAATTTTGATTGAATTTTCAGATCTATAATCGAAAGCATAAATTAATGACGTATTGGTTTTAATCTAGAGCTTGATAATTCATTTTATTTCATATTATTAATTTAATGGATCTATGGATAAATTAAAATCACTTCATATCATTTAGAGTATTGAAAAAACCGGCCTTTTGGAAAAACCGTTTTCGGTTTTCTTCGAAAAATCGAATTTAAAAAAAACCGGTTTCGGTTTTTGCAGAAAAAACCGGTCAACCGGTTTTTTCGGTTTTTTTTTATTTGAATAAAAAGCTTATATAATTTGTTGTTTTAATTACAAACAAAAAAAAAAAAGAAATTTAATACATAGAGTAATAAAAATAAAACAAGTAAAAAAGGGCTAAATTCGGCTGTGCCGAATCTTTGAATACCCTCCACCAAAGGGGATGAAGATGATATACGTATATACTAAATTTTGCATGAACTGTAATATGAATATGTTTTGTCAATTTATGTAACGAACTTTTGTTATTTAGTTTTAGCAATGTTATTTGCAGATGTCTGCTCTGTTAGCGACTTTAACATTGTTCATTTTTACGTTAACTTAGTTATCATAAGTATGTAAGACAATAAATGTAATCGAACAATAAGAAGACTTAATAACATTTTCACTTACTTAACAGAAAAAAAAAATAGATACAGAAAAATTGTACAAATTTGTATGGAAAATTTAGAGGTACCTTCACATTTTCACTCATAACTTTTGAACCGCTTGACCGATTTTGCTCATTTTAAATACCAAACTGCTCGGGAGGATGTTCAATAATCTGGGTAAAAATAGGCACCCCGCTTGCGTCTTCGCGTCGTGATTTCGACAGACAGACATACAGACAGACGGACATCGCTAAATCGACTTAAAATTGCATAAGAATCACGAATATATATACTTTATGGGGTCTTAAACCTATATTTCGACATATTACAAACGAAATGACAAACTGATATATACCCTCACCATATATGGTGGAGGGTATAAAAATACATTCTTTAAAAAAAAAATATTTTATAATATTTTTTTATTGTATTTTATTTCAACATATTATTTATTGGTTTTAATATTTTTTAATATAATATCTTAAAAATTAATATTATAAAACTATATTCATATCAAATGAAAAGAGATCATTAAGTTTGTAAATTGGGTAAAATAAGTTCGTTAGTAATTTGAACGTTTAAAACGGATGGCATTAAATAAGTTTTTTTAATATAACATTTTAAATATGTAAAAAGAAAATCTATTTTTTACTTCTAAAATAATATTTTAGAAATAATATGCAATTTAAATGTTTCGTTTTAAGACGATTTTATTTTGTTTGCTTTTGATAAAGCTAGAAGTGGAAAATACAAATAGTCAAAAGACAATTATATAAATTTTCCAACTTTTCAGTTCTTTTGTCGCATTTATCAATTTATAAGGAATCATCATTTAATGATGAATGATTTTGTACAGTCTCTTTTTTAGGATTTTGAATACTGCTTATTGTGTTATTTAGATCAGAAATTAAACTATTTGAATTTGGAATATCCAAAGTTAAGTCTTCATCGGAATCTATCAGACTGTCTTCATAACCAAACGGTTATAAAAGCGTTCGGAAAAAATAAAAGAGACGAAGTAACCCAGTTGGTGATGTAAATAAAAAAACCGGTTAACCGAACAAAAAAGACCGGTTTTCGGTTTCCTTCGAATTTACAAAATATTCGAAACCGATCGGTTTTTTAAAAAAAAGAAACCGGTTGACCGGTTTTCGGTTTCGGTTTTTGAATACTCTAATATCATTGATTCAATTTTGACTCGATTAAATAATTTTTTTTTTTGTGATTCTGTTCGCGAACGATTTTTTGGTTATTTTGATTTGCTAAAATTTAATCAATTTGATTGATTCTCTGAATTTGATATTAATTAAATAATGTAGTAAACTATTGAACTGGATTTTGCAAATCGATTTGTTGAAAATTTAATCACATTTAAAATTAAATTAAGTAATCATGTTTTAAAGGTATACTTTAAAATTAAAAAAAAAATTGTTAAAGTTTAAATTTTTAGCAAACTAAATCTGCGAAAAATCTTATTAGGAAAAAAAAGGAAAATTTGTTATTTACAATAACAATTTCTTAAGGATTTTTGGTTATTTCAACTTTGAAAATGGGAAAATGAGAACAAACTTTCTTGGCAACACTGCGAATACGCATGCACAAGTTTTGATAAAGTTAGTACCATAGTATTTTTTGTGGTACTATTGGAACCTCAAAAGCATTCCTATGAACTATTTGGAACAAAGTATTTAGAAATTTTCATGCGTTAATGAATTACACACAAATATTTATTTATTTATTTATTTATTTATTTTATTAAACATATAATTACAAATTATATTTTAATACCCTAACCGAGCACTAGCAACAAAGGCCTTCGGCTCGTTGTAGCGAAAACCGACCAGAGCCTCTGGTGGGAATCGAACCCACGACCCCCGCACTGATAAGCTAGCACGCTACCAACTAGCCTACCGGGGCGCTCTAATTACAGACAAATATGTATGTATATTTGTTAAAAAAAAATATATTTAGAATTTTATTAAAATTTTAATTGATTTGAATCTGTAATTTCAATCAAAAATTTTATTCATATGTTAATTGATTTGATTCTGGAATTTCAAATAAAAATTTGATAAAAATTTTGATTGATTTTCTGTTAGAACTTTAATTAAAGTTTTAATTGATATAATTAAAACTTTTATTGAATATGTTGAAGATTTTTGATTAAAAATATTATTTATGTGATTAAAAAAATTATTGAAAAATTTCATTTAATTTTAACAAAAAAAAAATACTTTATACAACAAATTCTTTTGCTGGTCCAAATTCAATTAAAGTTTAAATTGTAATTACAAATATTTGAATTGAAACTCGATTTTAGTTTTTTCTGTGTACGACTCGATCATTCAACTTTCCGATATGCCCTCGGGTGACCGGACACAGAATATATCCTTTGAGGTCAATTGACTCATTGTTTTCTGTAGGATAACTTAAAATTGAGGAGCAAAATGTGAATTAAAATGAAAAATAGTTTTTGTATTAAGAAAATACTTTAAAAAAATACTTTTGAAATGCAGAAACCACAATAATTTCAATTAAAATTAGGGCAATGACATTTAAATATCAGATAATATAACTTTTAAACAAACAAAATCAACTTAAAAATTTTAATTCCAATTGAAAATAAGAAATGCAAAAAAAAACAAGTAAAAAAGGGCTAAATTTGGCTGTGCCGAATCTTTGAATACCCTCCACCATAGGGGCTGAAGATGATATACGTACATACTAAATTTTGCATGAACTGTAATATGAATATGTTTTGCCAATTTATGTAACGAACTTTTGTTATTTAGTTTTAGTAATGTTATTTATTTGGTTTTAGCAATGTTATTTACAGAGGTCTGCTCTGTTAGCGACTTTAACATTGTTGATTTTTACGTTAACTTAGTTATCAGAGTAACACACATATAGCTCTAAGAATGTTATTATTCTCATAGTATGTAAGACAATAAATGTAATCGAAAAATAAGAAGACTTAATAACATTTTTACTTACTTAACAGAAAAAAATAGATACAGAAAAATTGTACAAATTTGTATGGAAAATTTAGAGGTACCTTCACATTTTCACTCATAATTTTGAACCGCTTAACCGATTTTGCTCATTTTAAATACCAAACTGCTCGGGAGGATGTTCAATAATCTATATAAAAATAGGCACCCCCGCTTGCGTCTTCGTGTCGTGATAGCCATTTCAACAGACAGACAGACGGACAGACGGACATCGCTAAATCGACTTAAAATTGCACAAGGATCACAAATATATATACTTTATGGGGTCTTAAACCTATATTTCGACATATTACAAACGGAATGACAAACTGATATATACCCTCACCATATATGGTGGAGGGTATAAAAACAAATAATATAAAAGCGCAGAAATTTAAAAAATTAACTATACACTCTAAAAAATGCTTTTAAAATTACTACTATAAAATGGGTAATGTTCTATGTATTATTACGAAAATTCGGTAAATATAAACACCAAGTGCGTAAAACTCGTTTGCGCACACTTTTATATACAATAATACACACACGCAGTATTTTTAGACACTATGTGTTTACAATTAAATACATTATGCCTAAAGTTAGTATTATTTTGTAAAAAATAAAAATTTTAAGCACAAAGATTGTAAATATACTAACTTATAGTAAAAAAACTATGACATTTTGAAATTGAAAAAAATATCGATAAAATTTTCAAACCTAAAATATTTATTTATTAGTTTTTTAAATTTATTAATTATTTGGAATTTCTAAACAATAAATTTATTGTTTTAATTCTTACTGTGAATTAAAAAAACAATAAAATTTTGGTTTTTATTGTGAATTACTATACAAGGTGGCGCAAAAGTAATCCTCCTATCAGAAAATGCAGTAAATTTTGCGATTGGCCCCTAATGTCAGTTCTGTTTTGACATTTGTGTAGTAAACACATGCGAAATACACGTTAATAAACAATGTTACGCTACACTGCTCCAGAACGCGGAATATTGGTGACTATTTTTTTGAGCAATAACCGGTCGGTGACTTTGGCACAACGTGAATTTCGTGATGAGGCCCATTTCCATCTTAGCGGGTACGTAAATAAGCAAAATTTACGCTTCTGGGGCACTGAAAATCCGCGTGTAACCCACGAAGAGCCATTACACCCGCTCAAAGTCACTGTATGGTGTGCTGTTTTCGCTGGAGGAGTCATCGGACCTTTTTTCTTCGAAGACGTCGCGGGCCAAACGGTTACTGTGAATGGTGAGCGCTACAAAGCAATGATCAACGAGTTCTTTTTGCCGCAACTTGATGAATTGGGATTGGAAAACATGTTGTTCCAACAGGACGGTGCAACGCCACACACTGCACGTGCCACAACCGATATGCTAAAGAATGCATTTCCCGGGCGCCTAATCTCCCGTTTTGGCGATTTGCACTGGCCAGCAAGATCGCCTGATTTGACCGATCCAGACTTCTTTTTGTTTGGCTTTTTGAAGTCGCGGGTTTATGTCAACAAGCCTCAGACTCTTGCAGCTCTTAAAGACAATATCCGTCAAGAATGTGAGGACCTATCGCCGGAAGTTTTGGCCAAAGTGATGGAAAATGCCATAAAAAGGGCTCAAATGACAATCAACTGTGGCGGCGGCCATCTACACGACATCATATTCTCGACTTGATGTAAAAAAAGTTAAAAGACCAAATAAAAATAATCTACAAGAAGAATCAAAGTTTTTCATTTTTTTTAAATTACAGCCAAAAAACATCGGAAGGTTATTTTTGCGCCACCCTGTATAATAAATTTATTGCTTTATATTACAAAACAAAAATTTTTTTGCTTTATAATTTTCAATACCATGGTAGAAAATATGCGCGTTATTGTAGGATTTGTCCGCATTTTATGTGTACATTTACAGGAAATCGTGTTTCTTTACGCACAAATTTGGTGAATTTATACTTTAATTTTTGCGCACTTTAATGTAATTTTACCTATTTTGTGTTCATCAACTTACGCATAATGTGTGTATTTTTTTCATATACGCACGCAGAGTAAATTTGCCCAACTTATATTTAGGAGTACAGTTTCCTACTATAAGTGGGGTAAATTTCAACAGAAATTAATTAGAGTGTGGATATGATGAACAAAAACCAACTCTAAAGAAGTCTGTGAAGATAAATATGTCAGTTAAATATGTAATGACGTAATGGTGAAAAGTTAAATATGTTATGTCGTAAGACTTAAATATGTTATGACGTAACGAAAATATACTAAATACAGCTAAATAACAAATTCTAAGCATATTTAACATGTTAAAACAATGTGAAATACCAAAAAAAAAAAAAATAATAACTATTATAAATTGTTTTTCAGAAAACTTTGAAAAATTTTTTAATATCACATATATTATTGAATATTGTGAACGAAATTTCTCTGGAGGATTTTAGCCACTGTGGCCAAACGGAGCGGGGTACACATATAAGCCATACCTCAAATTAAAGCTCTAAGCATGTCCTATCTAACTATCAAAGCAGTTTTTCTGAATTGTTTTTCAGAAAACTTTGAAAAATTTTTTAATATCACATATATTATTGAATATTGTGAACGAAATTTCTCTGGAGGATTTCGGCCACTGTGGCCAAACGGAGCGGGGTACACATATAAGCCATACCTAAAATTAAAGCTCTAAGCATGTCCTATCTAACTATCAAAGCAGTTTTTCTGAATTGTTTTTCAGAAAACTTTGAAAAATTTTTTAATATCACATATATTATTGAATATTGTGAACGAAATTTCTCTGGAAGATTTTGGCCACTGTGGCCAAACGGAGCGGGTACACATATGAGCCATACCTCAAATTAAAGCTCTAAGCATGTCCTATCTAACTATCAAAGCAGTTTTTCTGAATTGTTTTTCAGAAAACTTTGAAAAATTTTTTAATACCACATATATTATTGAATATTGTGAACGAAATTTGTCTGGAGGATTTTGGCCACTGTGGCCAAACGGAGCGGGGTACACATATGAGCCATACCTCAAATTAAAGCTCTAAGCATGTCCTATCTAACTATCAAAGCAGTTTTTCTGAATTGTTTTTCAGAAAACTTTGAAAAATTTTTTAATACCACATATATTATTGAATATTGTGAACGAAATTTGTCTGGAGGATTTCGGCCACTGTGGCCAAACGGAGCGGGGTACACATATGAGCCATACCTCAAATTAAAGCTCTAAGTATGTCCTATCTAACTATCAAAGCAGTTTTTCTGAATTGTTTTTCAGAAAACTTTGAAAAATTTTTTAATATCTGTTTCTTAGATAAAAGTTTATATATTCCAAAAAAAAAACTTAGATTCTCAGGCTTTTCTTTGAAAGAAAAATTCATAGATTCTGAAGACTTTTCATGATGAAAAATACTTAAATTCTAAGGACTTTTTCCAGTAGAAATATTCTTAGATTCTAAAGACTTTTTATTAAAGAAAAATTTCTAAGAAAAATTTTAAAAATGTCGTTAGAATCTAAGATTTTTTTTATTAAAAAAAGTCATTAAAAATAAAAACAAAATTTTAAGTATTTTTCTTACAGAATCAAATTTTTCTTGAAAGAAAAGTTCTCAGAATCTTTGATTTTTTCCTTAACAATTTTTCTTCAAAAAGTCTTTAATATCAATTTTTTTTAGGAAAAACATTTCTAAACGAGCTTTTTCATAGTTTCTAAGAACTTTTTCCTTAAGAAATTTTCTTAGATTAGGGATCATATAATGATAATCCAGGAATCATAATATAGTTATGAGAGACAATAATATGATAAAATTTTGAGTAAACATGTTATGATATTGAATTTATCATAATATGATCGCATGTAATTCATAGATTCATATTATGATAAACTAGAGGATCCCGGCGTGCTTCGCTACGCATGAATATTAACATCACTCACTGACAGCTGTCAATGTATATGCGTTACAACGTGTATTTACCGTGTGTATGAAGTGAGCACACAGTATACATACCGCACACGCTCATGAGCTTACGTATTTGTTGTTGTTTTTTTTATATGGACAAAATCACATGTTGACATGAAACGTCATAACTTACGAACACGTCGACAAACTTTAGATAAACCATCTACACGACCATACGAACAAACCGTTCGTGAGTTATAAAGTCACAACACACTTGCAACAATTTTATATATACATATATATATAGATTCAATATCATAACATGATATGGTAATTTTTGAATCATAATATAACTGCAGGGCCATATTATGGTAAAAATATGGTTATTTTATTATCATAATATGATAACCATATTACAGTATGACTATGGTTGGCACAACCATAAACCCATAAAATATATGATGCTTTTCGAATATGATTGCCCCAACCATGTTTTTTCTTTGCGTGTAGTTATATCCCCTATATCCGACCGAAGATGAAAAACATCTCCCATATATTGGCAGAATTTTCAAACTCTATTTTGGAGCTTCTCGACCGTGATGACCGTTAGGGTCAGTTCTATTGACTCAGTGGAGAATTGTCGGAAAGTGACTTGTGTATCATTGTTTGTTTATTGATATTACCATGAGAATTGTTCAACAGAGATTAGTCAACTGATTCATATTTGGAATAATCGCTTATCTAATAGAGCACATTTGTTTTTGGTCCCATGAACGGCACAACCCATTACAGGGAAAATTTCTTTTACGGTCGTACAAGTCTTATGTTGGATAAGCTCCACACGGAGCTCTTGCCTGTTACCTACAATATAGAGAAACTCAAGTCATACAGGCGATAAGCCTCAAAGTAATGTATATACCCATTACTTTATAGGTGATAATGTAAGGGGTTACTTATATGGTTACGAGAATGGAAAAAGTAATGTTTCCAAAAATAGATTTTTAAAAAAGAGAAATTTTTATTAAAAATAATTATTACAAATATTTTATTTAAAATATTTGTAATTAAAAATAATGTGATCATGATGGGAATCGAACCAGGGAAATCTAGTTGCCAGCCAAGATCTCTACCCGCTGAGCTATCGATGCATATAGTATTTGATTACTTTAAACTTACATGAACTGTTGCGCTTCGTTTTTTCGCCAGTGTTGTCAAAACAAACATACATTACCCTTTTGCTTACAAAAAACCACAAAGTAATGTATATAAAAATAGATTTTCAGAAATACTTCAATTATTACCTTACATTTATAAATCATATATTACGTAATCAATAATGAGTAACTTATTACTTTATGCTTGCAAATAATGAAAAAGGTAACGATCTATCATAACAAGGTAACGCATGAGAATATCGCACTCATTACCAAACTTTGGGGTTCTAACTTAAGTGTGGACCGATTGTTTATGAACCAGTATAATTGAGCAGTTTTCAATTTTTTTTTGAGAGAATTTGGAATTAATGTGGTGTGCCCATGTTAGACGACGATCAAGGTGCATTCAAGATATTTAACATAGTCCTGTGTTGGAACAATAGTGTTATTAGTTGTTAAACAGGGGCAGTTATATATGAGCGTAAAAATGACGTGCACGCATTTTATTTTATTTTCCAGTCTTCAAGGCACTTTCCAACAGTGTTAATGTGAGACTGTAATCAGTTGTTCGCAACATTGGAAGTATGAATAACAAAATGTGTTGGCATGTATATTTAGTAGAGGGCCCAATATACTGCCGTGTGGAACACCTGCTATAATTTTTAGATTTTACATTTTACTATAAACGATCTATCCGATAATAACATAACTATCTTGTGTACGAGCCCTGCATGCCAGACTGTATCGAATGCTTAAACAGAACTGTTTGGATTCGAACGCATTTCGAATAAGAGTTACAATAAAAAAAAATGAACTAGAATTTAGAAAAATTAACTTATTTAGAGGAAAAATTGAAATGAAAACGGCGCCATAGACACTTTTTACCAATATTTAATAAAATTTTCCTTGAAATTAAGAAACAAATTTTACTTAAAATTTGGTCAAAATTTCTAAATTATAGAAAAATTTTACTACTGAAAAGTAAATTTTTATTAGAAAACAGTAAAATGTCCTCCTATTTAGTTCATACATCATCTAAATTTGTACCGTTAGTTAGGAAATGTGTCCTTGGTTTTAAGAAAAATTTTATTTTATTTAAGTTCATTAGATATTTTTTTTTTACTAAAAACTAGGACTTAACTTCCTAAAAATAAGAAAATAAAATTAAAAAAATGTACTGCAGGATATCCTGAAACGTAATAAATTGTGACAAAGTCAGATCCTTTTCGTAATTAATAAACGGTTCTGCTTGAGAGAACACCACAAAAAGGGGCGCCCTACGTGACACACTGCATCTATGGCTAAGGAACACTAGGGGTCCTTTGTCTTCTTGAATTAACTAATTTAAGGAAATTGTTGCAAAAATACAAAATATCACAGTTTCATTTCTTGTTATTATTGGAAAATGGAAAAGTCATAAGTTTATTTTATTGGATTTTTAGCTTAAACTGTATTTGACATATACAAATTTTAACTATTTTAACTACGTCAATTATAGGAAAGCCATTATGCCGTAATATATAAAATGTGCCTGCGATATTTTGTTTTGTAGTCAACAAACAAATTTATTACATAAAAGCGCAAATTTGAAATTTTTTACCCTTTGCTAACAAAATTTTAAAAAAATATTTTAAGCTACTTTAAGTTCAATATTTAAGACTGTTCAGATTAGAGATGGGCAGGTGAGAGATTTTTGACTCAAGCTCACGCACGATCTCGAACCAAAATTTACAATCATGCATTATAGTTTTTTTAAATGGTTACTTTAATTTCTTTAATTTAATAATATTTTTTCTTGAAAATTAGGAAAACTAAGTGGTTTGTTTTTAATTGATTGTTTTTTTTGGAATAGAATATTAAAAATATATATTAAACGTATGAAAATATATATTAAACGTATAAAGACGCTTTCAACTCAGCGTTTAATTATCAGTTAATTAAATATCCTCCTGAAGATGAACAGCGAAGTTGTTCGAAATATTGAGGAAAAATAAATATTTAAAAATAAAATATGAACTTGAATTTTTATTTTTAACTATATGACCTTGAGCCGAACCAAATCTAACACACAACAATTGAACAGGTCAACTATATAAATATTTAACATTAAAAATAATTTTAACGTTTTCCAACAAAAAAAAAACACTTTACAAAATTTTCCTTAAAATAGTTCATCAGTTTCTAAAAACAAGTATTTTTTTATTATTACATAGGAAAAAATTTATTACTTTTTGTTTTTAATTGTCTGAACTAATTTGTAGACAACAATTCTTCAAAATTAGAAATTGATATACTTCAAAACTGAATTTTGAAATGGCTTTCTAAAATTCAGTTAATTTTACTACTGGCGAACAGAAAATGAACACACATTAAGTTCAAGTACTTTCTCGATTTAAGTTAGACACATTTTGTACAAATCAGATTTGTACATTTAAAATGCATCCTAAAACTTTGAATTTACGTCTAAAAATCCTTTTGATTAATCTTTTTTTCTTATATTCGTGAGCCTAATCGTTGAATTGAATACTAAAATTTGAAATATGTAGTTAAATATAACTGAATTCTTATTGATTTATTCATACTCACCATACCTAATCTCGTAAAGTTTATGAAAGTTGCCCGCACTGTAGAATTGACACTCGCTGTAGCCTTTCCATTTGTCACCAGTAACGAACTTTCGTTAGGTACTTACGTGTGTATCCTATATTTTTTGTGCTGATGCGAAAGCAGACACTTACCTTTGAGCAAGATATTGAACAACATCGTTAACCGGCAGTGCGAGCAGCTATCAACAAATTTACTTTAAGTTGTGGTATACTAACTGTACCTTTGTCAAGCCTACTTCAACCCATGTATGTATTGTTACGTTAAGAAAGAAACCTGAATTATTATAAATAAAATTTAAAAGATTACTAAAGTCTGGTTTCATTTTCTTTCCTTAAACTCAACCCATTATAATTTCTCCTCTGGAGCGATTATAATCATACCCTTTTTTTTTTGATAGCCCACCGTTTATCTCTCAACGGCCATCCCTTTTCATCTATCGAGAATAAGGTTATTTTCCACTGGTGTTCAACCCATACACCAGTACATGGTCCTTCGAGGAAGCAATCAGCTCTTGGTCGACGTTCCAACAAGTGGTTAATAATAAAAAAAAAAAAATAGAAATATTCAACACAGAACTATAGGGTACTATTCATTTACTTATAAGAGAGAGTGTCTCTTCAACAAGAAATATCAACAAAGGAGCAAGTAAAACACACCAAGCATGAGGTAAATTCTATGTAGTTAGCAAAAAAAAAGAAACAGTAGTGAAGCGATCAAAGAAAAGTGCAGTAAGCCGACGGTATTTGCAAAACAAACAAATTAAAAAAAAAAAATTGAAAAATTAGAAAACAGAAAAGTTAAAGAAAAAAGAACAAAAATTTAAATTATTGTGAGAAAATATAAAAACCCCAAAACGTGAATGTGCGTGAAAAAATATGAAGAAAAACCCAAAACTTGTAATTATTTTCAAAAAATTATAAGGGAAGAAAACCGAAAATCTTAATTAATTTAAAAAATATAGAGGAAAAAGACCTAAACTTACACAGAAA
The DNA here is from genome assembly GCA_949748255.1 of Eustalomyia histrio. Taxonomy (NCBI): domain Eukaryota; kingdom Metazoa; phylum Arthropoda; class Insecta; order Diptera; family Anthomyiidae; genus Eustalomyia; species Eustalomyia histrio. Next base: position 25,207 of record CATIYI010000042.1, read on the forward strand.
AAAGTATCACAAAATTTTAAGTAATTAAAAATATTTGTTAAAATTCACATTCGATTTCTAACAATTTTTTGTTTGAAATGTTTGTAAATTGTTATTTTTCATATAAAAATTCTTTGAAAATAAAAATTGAAGTTACAAAAAAATAACAAAAAGTTTTTTGTATTTACAAATTTCATTGTTGGTGCCTTTTTAAAAAATATTTTTTTTGTATTTACAAAAATGTTCTATGGAAAGTGTTCAATATTACAAACAGAATTTTGTAATTTTATTCTGTGTACACAGAAAAAAGTATCACAAAATTTAAAGTAATTAAAAACATTTGTTAAAATTTAAACTCGATTTCTAACAATTTTTTGTTTGAAATATTTGTAAATTGTAACTTTTCATATAAAAATTCTTTGAAAATAAAAATTGAAGTTACAAAAAAATAACAAAAAGTTTTTTGTATTTACAAATTCAATTGTTGGTGCCTTTTTAAAAAATATTTTTTTTGTATTTACAAAAATGTTCTATAGACGATGTTCAATATTACAAACAGAATTTTGTAATTTTATTCTGTGTATTAGTATTGTGAAAAAAAGTAGAAAAAAAAATATATAAAAATTGAAAATTATTGAAGGAAACAAGTGGAAAAAAAAAACAAAATTAGTATAGATACTAATCGACAAAAAAAAGTCAAGAAAACCGAAAATAAAAGTAAAATCATAGAAATTAGTATACAGAAAAAATAATTTTAAAAAGTGAATAACGGTGGAAAAAAGGGTACGAAAAGAAAAAGCTAAAAAGAAGAAAATATACCGTTTTCAAGAAAAAGAAGAATTGCAAATAGAAAAAGAAAGAGAAATAAAATTGTGTTTTAATATTTTTGGCAATTATATGAAGTGTGTGAAGATAAATACGAAAGTTATCGAAAGTTAAATTCGATAACTTTGACGCTAAGTGTGAAGTTAAATACGAAAAAAAAAAAAATGCGGAAAACATTAAAATTAACGCTAATTGAAAAATAAAATTTAAAAAACACCGGGAAAGGACAAAAGTGACGCTAAGTGTGAAATAAAATCGAAAAAAATTAAAAATTAAAAAATACGGAAAAAACGAAATCGTTACGCTAAAATTAAGGTTTTTGGCCACTGTGGCCAAACTGGACGAGGTACACATATGAGTGATACCTCAAATAAAAGGTCTGACCGTGCCCTATTTAAATGTGAAAGCGCTTTTCCTGAATTGATTTTCAGAAAATTTTTAAAATTTTTTTAATTTCACTCTAATTACTGATTGTTGGGTTAAAAATTCCTCTGAAGGATTTTGGCCACTGTAGCCAAACTGGACGAGGTACACATATGAGTGATACCTCAAATTAAAGGTCTGACCGTGCCCTATTTAAATGTGAAAGCGCTTTTCCTGAATTGATTTTCAGAAAATTTTTAAAATTTTTTTAATTTCACTCTTATTACTGATTGTTGGGTTAGAAATTCCTTTGAAGGATTTTGGCCACTGTGGCTAAACTGGACGAGGTACACATATGAGTGATATCCCAAATTAAAGGCCTGACCCTGCCCTATTTAAATGTAAAAGCGGTTTTTCTGAATTGATTTTCAGCAAATTTTTAAAATTTTTTTAATTTCACTCTTATTACTGATTGTTGGGTACGAAATACCTCTGAAGGATTTTGGCCACTGTGGCCAAACTGGACGAGGTACACATATGAGTGATACCTCAAATTATGTCTGACCGTGCCGTATTTAAATATAAAAGCGCTTTTCCTGAATTGATTTTCAGAAAATTTTTAAATTTTTTTTAATTTCTCTCTTATTACTGATTGTTGGGTACGAAATACCTCTGAAGGATTTTGGCCACTGTGGCCAAACTGGACGAGGTACACATATAAGTGATACCTCAAATTAAAGGTCTGACCGAAATTTTTAAATTTTTTTTAATTTCTCTCTTATTACTGATTGTTGGGTACGAAATTCCTCCGAAGGATTTTGGCAAATGTGGCCAAACTGGACGAGGTACACATATGGGTGATACCTCAAATTAAAGGTCTGACCGTGCCCTATTTAAATGTGAAAGCGCTTTTCCTGAATTGATTTTCAGAAAATTTTTAAAATTTTTTTAATTTCACTCTTATTACTGATTGTTGGGTACGAAATTCCTCCGAAGGATTTTGGCAAATGTGGTCAAACTGGACGAGGTACACATATGAGTGATACCTCAAATTAAAGGTCTGACGCTGCCCTATTTAAATGTAAAAGCGGTTTTTCTGAATTGATTTTCAGAAAATTTTTAAAATTTTTTTAATTTCACTCTTATTACTGATTGTTGGGTTAGAAATTCCTCTGAGGGTTTTTGGCCACTGTGGCCAAACTGGACTAGGTACACATATGAGTGATACGTCAAATTAAAGGTCTTACCGTGCCCTATTTAAATGTAAAAGCGCTTTTCCTGAATTTATTTTCAGAAAATTTTTTTTAATTTCTCTCTTATTACTGATTGTTGGGTTAGAAATTCCTCTGAAGGATTTTGGCCACTGTTTCTAAACTGGACGAGGTACACATATGAGTGATATCCCAAATTAAAGGTCTGACCCTGCCCTATTTAAATGTAAAAGCGCTTTTTCTGAATTGATTTTCAGAAAATTTTTTAAATTTTTTTAATTTCACTCTTATTACTGATTGTTGGGTTAGAAATTCCTCTGAAGGATTTTGGCCACTGTGGCCAAACTGGACGAGGTACACATATGAGTGATATCCCAAATTAAAGGTCTGACCCTGCCCTATTTAAATGTAAAAGCGCTTTTTCTGAATTGATTTTCAGAAAATTTTTAAAATTTTTTTAATTTCACTCTTATTACTGATTGTTGGGTTAGAAATTCCTCTGAAGGATTTGGGCACTGTGGCCAAACTGGACGAGGTACACATATGAGTGATATCCCAAATTAAAGGTCTGACCCTGCCCTATTTAAATGTAAAAGCGCTTTTTCTGAATTGATTTTCAGAAAATTTTTAAAATTTTTTTAATTTCTCTCTTATTACTGATTGTTGGGTAAGAAATACCTCTGAAGGATTTTGGCCACTGTGGCCAAACTAGACGAGGTACACATATGAGTGATACCCCAAATTAAAGGTCTGACCGTGCCCTATTTAAATGTAAAAGCGGTTTTTCTGAATTGATTTACAGAAAATTTTTAAAATTTTTTTAATTTCACTCTTATTACTGATTGTTGGGTACGAAATACCTCTGAAGGATTTTGGCCACTGTGGCTAAACTGGACGAGGTACACATATGAGTGATACCTCAAATTAAAGGTCTGACCTTGCCGTATTTAAATATAAAAGCGCTTTTCCTGAATTGATTTTCAGAAAATTTTTAAATTTTTTTTAATTTCTCTCTTATTACTGATTGTTAGGTACGAAATACCTCTGAAGGATTTTGGCCACTGTGGCCAAACTGGACAAGGTACACATATGAGTGATACCTCAAATTAAAGGTCTGACCGTGCCCTATTTAAATGTGAAAGTGCTTTTCCTGAATTGGTTTTCAGAAAATTTTTAAAATTTTTTTAATTTCACTCTTATTACTGATTGTTGGGTTAGAAATTCCTCTGAAGGATTTTGGCCACTGTGGCTAAACTGGACGAGGTACACATATGAGTGATATCCCAAATTAAAGGTCTGACCCTGCCCTATTTAAATGTGAAAGTGCTTTTCCTGAATTGAATTTCAGAAAATTTTTAAATTTTTTTTAATTTCACGCTTATTACTGATTGTTGGGTACGAAATTCCTCTGAAGGATTTTGGCCACTGTGGCCAAACTAGACGAGGTACACGTATGAGTGATACCTCAAATTAAAGGTCTGATCGTGCCCTATTCAAATGTAAAAGCGCTTTTTCTGAATTGATTTTCAGAAAATTTTTAAAATTTTTTCCTATCTACCTATCAAAGCAGTTTTTCTGAATTGTTTTTCAGAAAATTTAAAAATTTTTTAATATTACACATATTATGGAATGTTGAGAACGAAATTTCTCTGGAGGATTTTGGCCACTGTGGCTAAACTTTTCGGGGTACACATATGAGCCATACCTCAAATTAAAGCTCTAAGCAGTTTTTCTAAATTGTGTCAGTTATAATCTGACTCAAGTAATATTTATAAGAAATAAAAGGCTTTAATACTTGTTATAATATGTTTTTAAAACATATTATACTTTTTAAGAAAAATTTATAATGTTTTGCTTAATAAAAAAATAAAAAGTGTTATGTAAAGGGAGTTTTGTTCCATCTAGGAGAACATTTTATGAAGAATAAGATGCGTTTTACTTATTTTAATTTTGATAAATTTTACACCATATCTTGTACGCAGTGGAGCAACTACGAAAAACAATGCTATTGAAAAAATTGTATTGGAATTGAAAAAAAAACTTACAATCAGGCTTTAAGTTCACCATTTTAAAACAACATACTTGGAATTTCGTTCTGTAATTTTTTTCTTGCCTATTTAAGGTTTTTCCATTCCTTTTTAAGTTATAAGTAAATAATCAAAAATTTTGGTAAAAACCCTTAAGAGGTAAAGAAAAATTAATAAAATAAAGTGTCGCAAAGGCTTTATTCTCGAATCACAAGTTGTAATTTGTAATAAAATTACACATCAGTGTTCAATAGGCTCCAATACAAATTATATTTGTATTGCAAAAAAAATTAAACAAAAACGAAAACCTTTTAGAATCCTAAAAAACTTGGAAAAAAACAGATAAAACTGGCAGTATGGTAACACTGTACTTTGCGAATAGACGTATGAATGAAGTATGAATGCGTGTGTGCACATTTATTGTTTTTTATTGAAATTGGAAATCTTGGCTGCCGCCGAAAAGTTGTTGCTTTTTGATGAGAAAAAAAAATTACATTTTATTTTCATTGGGTTAGTGACAAATAAGAATGTAGGTTTAACACGTGGATTGGTGGTATGCGGTCGAAATGTTTGCATATACGTATGCATTTTTCAAAGAAAGCAACAATTAACATACAGTCAAAGTCTGGCATGACGAATTATATATGGTCAGGCCCATTCGTTATACAGAAATATTCGTTATATCGCAACATATTTATGTATAAATTTTACGTCATCTTAAGAAGTTTTAAAATTTTTGAGATTACTAAAAATTTTAAAAATTACCGCAATTATGGTTCACGCTTAAATTAAAGGGTTCAGTAACAAAAAAATCCTCAAATTATTTTCTTATTTAGATTTTTTATTATTTTTTAACTATTTTCGATATTGTATTTTAAAATTTTTCGTTATATCGAGTATACATTTTAAAAAATATTCTTTATATAAGGTTGTTAATGCAAAAAAGGCGTTATGCCTGGCTTTGACTGTACTGCATAAAAAACACCAAAAATGTTAGGATTGGCATGTATATGTATGCTGGTGGGTAAAGGGTGATTTTTTAACCCTTTTGAAAAAACACAGTAAATTTGCAAAAGTATATGAAATATTTATTTGGGGCGATATATTAATGCCTGCTATTTACTTTTTAAAGATTACCCAGCAAAACCTTGGAAATCGGTACGATATCTTTTGCAAGCATTAAGTAATAAGTTACGGATGCTTTCGTATTACATTATTTATAAATGTAAAGTAATACATGAAATATTTTTCAAAACCACACATTACCCAAAAATATGTAAAGTAATCAATAGAGTATTCAAAAAACCGGCCTTTTGAAAAAACCGGTTTCGGTTTTCTTCGAAAAATTGAATTTTAAAAAAACCGGTTTCGGTTTTGCAAAAAAAAAATCGGTCGACCGGTTTCTTCGGTTTTTTTTTATTTTGAATAAAAAGCTTATATAATTTGTTAATTGTTTTTATTACAAACAAAAAAAAAAAGAAATTTAATATATAGAGTATTCAAAAACCGAAACCGATAACCGGTTAGGAACGTTAGTAATTTGAACGTTTAAAACCTTTGGCATTAAAAAGTTTTTTTAATATTACATTTTAAATATGTAAAAAGAAAATCCATTTTTCACTTCTAAAATAATATTTTAGAAATAATATGCAATTTAAATGTTTCGTTTTAAGACGATTTTTTTGTTTGCTTTTGATAAAGCTGGAAGTGGAAAATACTCTTTCACTAATAGTAGATGTTGGACAAATAGTCAAAAGACAATTATATAAATTTTCCAACTATTCAGTTCTTTTGTCGCATTTATCAAGATATATGAAATCATCATATAATAATGAATGATTTTGTACAGTCTCTTTTTTAGGATTTTGAATACTGTTTATTGCGTTATTTAGATCAGAAATTTAACTATTTGAATTTGGAATATCCAAAGTTAAGTCTTCATCGGGATCTATCAGACTTACATCTAAATCTTCATAACCAAACGATTATAAAAGTGTTCGGAAAAAATAAAAGAGACCAAGTAACCCAGTTGGTGATGTAATTAAAAAAACCAGTTAACCGAACAAAAAAGACCGGTTTTCGGTTTTCTTCGAATTTACAAAATATTCGAAGCCGATCGGTTTTTAAAAATAAAGAAACCGCTTGACCGGTTTTCGGTTTCGGTTTTTGAATACTCTAGTAATTAATATTTTTTTACTTTTGCAAATTTTCTGTCCTTTTAAAAGAGAAAAACACCCTTTACGTACCTCCATACATAAGTATGTGCATACATATGCAGTATCTTAAGTAATATGGTACATGCATATGTACAGTAATGTGCGAAAAAATAGGCACTTACATGCAACAAATTTAAAATAAAAAAACACACATACATATTGGGAAGAAACTAACAATATTATTTTAAGATTTAAGTACAACTATAATTCTTCATTTTATGCAACAATTCAAACTTAGTTGTTGCAATTGAAAAAACTAACATTAAAAAGTACTATAATTTCCTATAGTCGAATGTGAATAAAAAAAGGGACAGTAAGAAAATGGTTTGAAATATTATAAGTATTTCAATAGGAAATAATAATACTTATAGGATATTATAATAATTTTTAATGTTGTTTTTTTTTCAATTGTAACAACAAAGTTTTAGTTGTTCCTTAAATTGGAGAGTTGTTGTTGTTGTATTATAATATAAAAATAATATATTAAGTTTTTTTTTGCAAAATGTATATGGGTTTTTACTTTAAATTTGTTGCACGGAAGTGTCCCTATTTTTTCGCACATGACTACATTTCAACCGCATACCAGCAATTCACGTGTTATACCCACATTCTTATTTGTCACCAACCCAATGACAATAAAATGTAATTTTTTTTCTCATCAAAAAGCAACATAGTAAAAAAAACGATTTCAATAAAAAACAATTACTGTGCACACACGAATTCATACTTCATTCATACGTCTATTCGTCAAGTACCATACTGCCAGTTTTATCTGATTTTCCCACTTTTTTAGGATTCTAAAAGGTTTTCGTTTTTGTTTAATTTTTTTTGCAATACAAATATAATTTGGATTTTTTTTTTATTTTTTACGTTAGACTAACACTCAGGGGATGTCCCCTACTAATGCAGTGCATTGTGTTAGAATTAGGAAAATATGTTATGAGAGGGAGGAAAGAGGGAGTAGTGTTGAAGAGTACAGACAATATGCAATATGCCTTTGCGACACTATATTTTATTAATTTTTCTTTACCTCTTAAGGGGTTTTATCAAAATTTTTGATTATTTACTTATAACTTAAAAAGGAATGGAAAAAACCTAAGTAGTCAAGAAAATAATTTCAGAACGAATTTCTAAGTATGTTGTTTTAAAATGATAAACTTAAAACCTTTAGCCTAATTGTAAGTGTTTTTTCAATTCAAATATAATTTTTAATAAAAATTAAAAAAGTAAAACGCATCTTATTCTTCATAAAATGTTCTCCTAAATGGAACAAAACTCCCTTTACATAAGACTTTTTATTTTTTTATCAAGCAAAACATTATAAATTTTTCTTTAAAAGTATAATATGTTTTAAAAACATATTATAACAAGTATTAAAGCCTTTTATTTCTTATAAATATTACTTGAGTCAGATTATAACTCACACAATTTAAAAAACCGCTTTGATATTTAGATAGGACATGCTTAGAGCTTTAATTTGAGGTAAGGCTCATATGTGTACCCCGAAAAGTTTGGCCACAGTGGCCGAAATCCCCCAGAGAAATCTCATTCTCAACATTCAATAATATGTGTAATTAAAAAATTTTTCAGTTTTCTGAAAAACAATTCAGAGGAATTTCGAACCCAACAATCAATAATAAGAGTGAAATTAAAAAATTGTAAAAATTTTCTGAAAATCAATTCAGAAAAACCGCTTTTATATTTAAATAGGGCATGGTCAGACCTTTAATTTGACGTATCACTCATATATGTACCTAGTCCAGTTTGGCCACAGTGGCCAAAATCCTTCAGAGGAATTTCTAACCCAACAATCAGTAATAAGAGTGAAATTAAAGAAATTTTAAAAATTCAATTTGAGGTATCACTCATATGTGTACCTTCTCCAGTTTGGCCACAGTGGCCAAAATCCTTCAGAGGTATTTCGTACCTAACAATCAGTAATAAGAGAGAAATTAAAAAAAATTTAAAAATTTTCTGAAAATCAATTCATGAAAAGCGCTTTTATATTTAAATACGGCACGGTCAGACCTTTAATTTGAGGTATCACTCATATGTGTACCTCGTCCAGTTTGGCCACAGTGGCCAAAATCCTTCAGAGATATTTCGTACCCAGCAATCAGTAATAAGATTGAAATTAAAAAAATTTTAAAAATTTTCTGAAAATCAATTCAGAAAAACCGCTTTTACATTTAAATAGGGCACGGTCAGACCTTTAATTTGGGGTATCACTAATATGTGTACCTCGTCCAGTTTGGCCACAGTGGCCAAAATCCTTCAGAGGTATTTCGTACCCAACAATCAGTAATAAGAGAGAAATTAAAAAAGTTTTAAAAATTTTCTGAAAATCAATTCAGGAAAAGTGCTTTCACATTTAAATAGGACACGGTCAGACCTTTAATTTGAGATATCACTCATATGTGTACCTCGTCCAGTTTGGCCACATTGACCATAATCCTTCGGAGGAATTTCGTACCCAACAATCAGTAATAAGAGAGAAATTAAAAAAAATTTTCTGAAAATCAATTCAGGAAAAGCGCTTTTACATTTAAATAGGGCACGGTCAGACCTTTAATTTGACGTATCACTCATATATGTACCTAGTCCAGTTTGGCCACAGTGGCCAAAATCCTTCAGAGGAATTTCTAACCCAACAATCAGTAATAAGAGTGAAATTAAAGAAATTTTAAAAATTTTCTAAAATCCATTCAGAAAAACCGCTTTTATATTTAAATAGGGCACGGTCAGACCTTTAATTTGGGGTATCACTCATATGTGTACCTCGTCCAGTTTGGCCACATTGGCCAAAATCCTTCGGAGGAGTTTCGTACCCAACAATCAGTAATACGAGAGAAATTAAAAAAAAATTAAAAATTTTCTGAAAATCAATTCAGGAAAAGCGCTTTTACATTTAAACAGGGCACGGTCAGACCTTTAATTTGAGGTATCACTCATATGTGTACCTAGTCCAGTTTGGCCACATTGACCAAAATCCTGTGGAGGAATTTCGTACCCAACAATCAGTAATAAGAGTGAAATTAAAAAAATTTTAAAAATTTTCTGAAAATCAATTCAGAAAAACCGCTTTTATATTTAAATAGGGCACGGTCAGACCTTTAATTTGGGGTATCACTCATATGTGTACCTCCTCCAATTTGGCCACAGTGGCCAAAATCCTTCAGAGGTATTTCGTACCCAACAATCAGTAATAAGAGTGAAATTAAAAAAGTTTTAAAAATTTTCTGAAAATCAATTCAGGAAAAGTGCTTTCACATTTAAATAGGACACGGTCAGACCTTTAATTTGAGATATCACTCATATGTGTACCTCGTCCAGTTTGGCCACATTGGCCAAAATCCTTCAGAGGAATTTCGAACCCAACAATCAGTAATAAGAGTGAAATTAAAAAAATTTTAAAAATTTTCTGAAAATCAATTCAGGAAAAGCGCTTTTACATTTAAATAGGGCACGGTCAGACCTTTAATTTGAGGTATCACTCATATGTGTAACTCGTCCAGTTTGGCCACATTGGCCAAAATCCTTCGGAGGAATTTCGTACCCAACAATCAGTAATAAGAGAGAAATTAAAAAAAATTTAACAATTTCTGAAAATCAATTCAGGAAAAGCGCTTTTACATTTAAATAGGGCACGGTCAGACCTTTAATTTGAGGTATCACTCATATGTGTAACTCGTCCAGTTTGGCCACATTGGCCAAAATCCTTCTCAGGTATTTCGTACCCAACAATCAGTAATAAGAGTGAAATTAAAAAAATTTTAAAAATTTTCTAAAAATCAATTCAGAAAAAGCGCTTTTACATTTAAATAGGGCACGGTCAGACCTTTAATTTGACGTAATACTCATATGTGTACCTCGTCCAGTTTGGCCACGTTGGCCAAAATCCTTCAGAGGAATTTCGAACCCAACAATCAGTAATAAGAGTGAAATTAAAAAAATTTTAAAAATTTTCTGAAAATCAATTCAGAAAAACCGCTTTTACATTTAAATAGGGCACGGTCAGACCTTTAATTTGGGGTATCACTCATATGTGTACCTCGTCTGGTTTGGCCACAGTGGCCAAAAGCCTTCAGAGGAATTTCGTACCCAACAATCAGTAATAAGAGTGAAATTAAAAAAATTTTAAAAATTTTCTGAAAATCAATTCAAAAAAACCGCTTTTACATTTAAATAGGGCACGGTCAGACCTTTAATTTGGGGTATCACTCATATGTGTACCTCGTCCAGTTTGGCCACAGTGGCCAAAATCCTTCAGAGGTGTTTCGTATCCAACAATCAGTAATAAGAGTGAAATTAAAAAATTCAGAAAAACCGCTTCTATATTTAAATAGGGCACGGTCAGACCTTTAATTTGAGGTATCACTCATATGTGTAACTCGTCCAGTTTGGCCACATTGGCCAAAATCCTTCGGAGGAATTTCGTACCCAACAATCAGTAATAAGAGTGAAATTAAAAAAATTTTAAAAATTTTCTAAAAATCAATTCAGAAAAAGCGCTTTTACATTTAAATAGGGCACGGTCAGACCTTTAATTTGACGTAACACTCATATGTGTACCTCGTCCAGTTTGGCCACATTGGCCAAAATCCTTCAGAGGAATTTCGAACCCAACAATCAGTAATAAGAGTGAAATTAAAAAAATTTTAAAAATTTTCTGAAAATCAATTCAGAAAAACCGCTTTTACATTTAAATAGGGCACGGTCAGACCTTTAATTTGGGGTATCACTCATATGTGTACCTCGTCTAGTTTGGCCACAGTGGCCAAAATCCTTCAGAGGAATTTCGTACCCAACAATCAGTAATAAGAGTGAAATTAAAAAAATTTTAAAAATTTTCTGAAAATCAACTCAGAAAAACCGCTTTTACATTTAAATAGGGCACGGTCAGACCTTTAATTTGGGGTATCACTCATATGTGTACCTCGTCCAGTTTGGCCACAGTGGCCAAAATCCTTCAGAGGAATTTCTAACCCAACAATCAGTAATAAGGGTGAAATTAAAAAAATTTTAAAAATTTTCTGAAAATCAATTCAGGAAAAGCGCTTTCACATTTAAATAGGGCACGGTCAGACCTTTAATTTGAGGTATCACTCATATGTGTACCTCGTCCAGTTTGGCCACAGTGGCCAAAATCCTTCAGAGGTATTTCGTACCCAACAATAAGTAATAAGAGTGAAATTAAAAAAATTTTAAAAATTTGCTGAAAATCAATTCAGAAAAACCGCTTTTAGATTTAAATAGGGCACGGTCAGACCTTTAATTTGAGGTATCACTCATATGTGTACCTTGTCTAGTTTGGCCACATTGGCCAAAATCCTTCAGAGGAATTTCTAACCCAACAATCAGTAATAAGAGTGAAATTAAAAACATTTTAAAAATTTTCTGAAAATCAATTCAGAAAAACCGCTTTTACATTTAAATAGAACACGGTCATACCTTTAATTTGGGGTATCACTCATATGTGTACCTCGTCCAGTTTGGCCAAAATCCTTCAGAGGAATTTCTAACCCAACAATCAGTAATAAGAGTGAAAGTAAAAAATTTTAAAAAATTTTCTGAAAATCAATTCCGAAAAACCGCTTTTACATTTAAATAGGGCACGGTCAGACCTTTAATTTGAGGTATCACTCATATGTGTACCTCGTCCAGTCTGGCCACAGTGGCCAAGATCCTTCAGAGGTATTTCGTACCCAACAATCAGTAATAAGAGTAAAATTAAAAAAATTTTAAAAATTTTCTGAAAATCAATTCAGGAAAAGCGCTTTCACATTTAAATAGGGCACGGTCAGACCTTTAATTTGAGGTATCACTTGTATGTGTACCTTGTCCAGTTTGGCCACATTGGCCAAAATCCTTCGGAGGAATTTCGTACCCAACAATCAGTAATAAGAGTGAAATTAAAAAAATTTTAAAAATTTTCTGAAAATCAATTCAGGAAAAGCGCTTTCACATTTAAATAGGGCACGGTCAGACCTTTAATTTGAGGTATCACCCATATGTGTACCTCGTTCAGTTTGGCCACATTTGCCAAAATCCTTCGGAGGAATTTCGTACCCAACAATCAGTAATAAGTGAGAAATTAAAAAAAATTTAAAAATTTCGGTCAGACCTTTAATTTGAGGTATCACTTATATGTGTACCTCGTCCAGTTTGGCCACAGTGGCCAAAATCCTTCAGAGGAATTTCGTACCCAACAATCAGTAATAAGAGTGAAATTAAAAAAATTTTAAAAATTTTCTGAAAATCAATTCAGGAAAAGCGCTTTCACATTTAAATAGGGCACGGTCAGACCTTTAATTTGAGGTATCACCCATATGTGTACCTCGTCCAGTTTGGCCACATTTGCCAAAATCCTTCGGAGGAATTTCGTACCCAACAATCAGTAATAAGAGAGAAATTAAAAAAAATTTAAAAATTTCGGTCAGACCTTTAATTTGAGGTATCACTTATATGTGTACCTCGTCCAGTTTGGCCACAGTGGCCAAAATCCTTCAGAGGAATTTCGTACCCAACAATCAGTAATAAGAGTGAAATTAAAAAAAATTTAAAAATTTTCTGAAAATCAATTCAGAAAAACCGCTTTTACATTTAAATAGGGCACGGTCAGACCTTTAATTTGGGGTATCACTCATATGTGTACCTCGTCCAGTCTGGCCACAGTGGCCAAAATCCTTCAGAGGAATTTCTGACCCAACAATCAGTAATAAGAGTGAAATTAAAAAAATTTTAAAAATTTTCTGAAAATCAATTCAGGAAAAGCGCTTTCACATTTAAATAGGGCACGGTCAGACCTTTAATTTGAGGTATCACCCATATGTGTACCTCGTCCAGTTTGGCCACATTTGCCAAAATCCTTCGGAGGAATTTCGTACCCAACAATCAGTAATAAGAGAGAAATTAAAAAAAATTTAAAAATTTCGGTCAGACCTTTAATTTGAGGTATCACTTATATGTGTACCTCGTCCAGTTTGGCCACAGTGGCCAAAATCCTTCAGAGGAATTTCGTACCCAACAATCAGTAATAAGAGTGAAATTAAAAAAAATTTAAAAATTTTCTGAAAATCAATTCAGAAAAACCGCTTTTACATTTAAATAGGGCACGGTCAGACCTTTAATTTGGGGTATCACTCATATGTGTACCTCGTCCAGTCTGGCCACAGTGGCCAAAATCCTTCAGAGGAATTTCTAACCCAACAATCAGTAATAAGAGTGAAATTAAAAAAATTTTCTGAAAATCAATTCAGGAAAAGCGCTTTCACATTTAAATAGGGCACGGTCAGACCTTTAATTTGAGGTATCACCCATATGTGTACCTCGTCCAGTTTGGCCACATTTGCCAAAATCCTTCGGTGGAATTTCGTACCCAACAATCAGTAATAAGAGAGAAATTAAAAAAAATTTAAAAATTTCGGTTAGACCTTTAATTTGAGGTATCACTTATATGTGTACCTCGTCCAGTTTGGCCACAGTGGCCAAAATCCTTCAGAGGTATTTCGTACCCAACAATCAGTAATAAGAGAGAAATTAAAAAAAATTTAAAAATTTTCTGAAAATCAATTCAGGAAAAGCGCTTTTATATTTAAATACGGCACGGTCAGACATAATTTGAGGTATCACTCATATGTGTACCTCGTCCAGTTTGGCCACAGTGGCCAAAATCCTTCAGAGGTATTTCGTACCCAACAATCAGTAATAAGAGTGAAAATAAAAAAATTTTAAAAATTTGCTGAAAATCAATTCAGAAAAACCGCTTTTACATTTAAATAGGGCAGGGTCAGGCCTTTAATTTGGGATATCACTCATATGTGTACCTCGTCCAGTTTAGCCACAGTGGCCAAAATCCTTCAAAGGAATTTCTAACCCAACAATCAGTAATAAGAGTGAAATTAAAAAAATTTTAAAAATTTTCTGAAAATCAATTCAGGAAAACGCTTTCACATTTTAATAGGGCACGGTCAGACCTTTAATTTAAGGTATCACTCATATGTGTACCTCGTCCAGTTTGGCCACAGTGGCCAAAAACCTTAATTTTAGCGTAACGATTTCGTTTTTTCCGTATTTTTTAATTTTTAATTTTTTTCGATTTTAACTTCACACTTAGCGTCACTTTTGTCCTTTCGCGGTGTTTTTTAAATTTTATTTTTCAATTAGCGTTAATTTTAATGTTTTCCGCATTTTTTTTTTCGTATTTAACTTCACACTTAGCGTCAAAGTTATCGAATTTAACTTTCGATAACTTTCGTATTTATCTTCACACACTTTACAGTATTTGCCCTCTGACACTATAGAAATTCACGGGTTCTCAGACGCGTCCAAAGCGGCATACTGTGCCACGGTATACATGCGGTGTGAGAACAGTAAACACAATACTTTCTCTAATTTAATAGTAGCTAAAAGCAAAGTCGCCCCGATACAGACAATTTCACTTCCGCGATTAGAGCTCACAGGCGCAGTCTTGCTTGCAAACCTTGTTAAGTACGTCATTACATTATTAAAGCTAGAACCAAAACAAGTATATTTATGGACAGACTCGTCCATAACCCTAGGATGGCTTTCAAAACATCCATCGGCATGGGAAACCTACGTCGCGAACAGAATCTCCCAGATTCACAGTTTGGTACCAGATGCGACGTGGCGCCACGTTTCAACACATGATAATCCAGCCGATATAGGAACGAGAGGATGTGAACCCCAAGATTTGGTACACAATTCCCTCTGGTGGCATGGACCATCATGGTTATCAAAACCCGCGTCTGAATGGCCTAAAAGAAACCCATTGAAAGTCACAAAAACCCCTGAAGTAACCCAAGTTCTGCACGTAGAGGTACAAGATAATGAAATTCTAAACAAATTCTCATCCTATAGCAGAGCTCTTAGAGTTGTAAGTTATATTTTTCGATTTTTCAATAAATGTATCAGAAAAATTCGTGCAGATGTTCATGTCACTATTGAAAACAACATAACTCAACCAGAGATGAAGTTTGCAAAAGAAAGACTTATTATTATAACTCAAACCCAATTTTTTCCAGATGAGTATCAATGTTTAAAGAATAATAAAGCCCCATCTAACAAAAGCTCATTAAGGTCCCTAAACGTATTTCTAGATGAAAACTCGATCATAAGAGCAAATGGAAGATTATCTCAAGCGTCTCTTTCATATAATGAACGGTATCCGATAATACTACCAGGTAAATCACGGTTTTGTCATTTATATCTCACACACTTACACCAATTTCTTTTTCACGCAGAGTGCAGCCAGATGTGTAGAATGGTGCAAACGGAATTCTACATTTGCAGACTCAAACTTCGAGTGAAAAGCATAATACGGCAATGCAAAACCTGTGTAATTTACAAACAAACAGCCTGTTCACAAATCATGGCTCCCTTACCTGTTGATAGATGTAGTCTATCTCTACCGTTTCAGGTAACCGGAATTGATTTTGCCGGCCCATTTGAGATCAAAACATCGACCCTAAGAAGATCTCCCTCAGTGAAAGGTTACGTTTCTGTCTTCGTTTGCTTTAGCACAAAGGCAATGCATTTAGAAGCATGCTCTGACCTCTCCTCAGCTGCTTTTCAAGCGGCATTTGCCCGATTTGTTGGGAGGCGGGGGCTACCCCAACGGGTTATAACAGATAACGGAAGAAATTTCCTGGGGGCTAGTAAAAAACTTGAGCAAGAATTTTCGGAATTTTTAGAAAACACTTCGCAAGAGATAGCTCAAAAATACATTGCTCACGGATTTGAGTGGAAGTTTATCCCCCCATACGCACCACACATGGGCGGCCTTTGGGAGGCCGCAGTGAAAAGTTTTAAATTTCACCTTAAACGTATCGCAGGCGCTCAAAAGTTCACTTTCGAGGAATTTTCTACTATTTTAGCTAGAATAGAAGGAGTCCTTAATTCCCGGCCTATCTCGGCTCTATCCGAAGATCCTTCAGATCCAACGGCCTTAACTCCCGGACACTTCTTACGGGGAGCACCCCTAATGGCCTTTCCCAAGCAAAATTGCGAAAACATGTCTATAATCAACCGGTGGGAAAAATTAAAAGCCCTCCACCATCAGCTGGCCAGGCTATGGAAGGATGAGTATCTTAAATCTTTTCACAAAAGATACAAGTGGAGAAATTCTGTCCCCAATCTTCAGGTAGGAGATCTCGTGGTAGTTATGGATGACCTACAGCCTCCTCACGAATGGCGCTTAGGGAGGGTTGATAAAACATTCCCCGGTCTCGACAACAATGTACGTATCGCGGACATACGCACGGCTTCCGGAGTGATAACGCGTCCAATTGCGAAGTTGTGCTACCTTCCCTTTTTGGGCAATGGGCCTGAGGCCCTGTAGTTTATGCTTCATACTCGTTCTCATTACTTACCATTGTCATACTTTTCACAAACAACCACTTAACACGTTAACCCATTAAATTTTAGCAAAATTACTAACTCCCATAATTTTTACTTTTCTATTTTTTCTTTCCCAGCAGGCCTAACCGACGATTAACTACAGTCCGGCGAACCCAAACCAGAAACAGTACCACCAACAACCGTTTAAGACGTCAAAACCCTGACATCTTCAAATGCAACTTGTGCAGAAGATACCACCCGTTAAAAGTTTGCCGTTTGTTTTTGAGAATCGATGTCCACGCAAGAGAAGAGGTAGTAGAACGACATCGGTACTGTCGCAACTGTCTAGCCAAAAGCCACACCATTAGGTCTTGTACGTCTCTGAAGACATGCAGGAAGTGTGATGAACTTCACCACACACTTTTACACTCAAGACGTCGCCGTTCTGTACGTGCCGAAGGTCCCCAGACCGCCAGTCGATCACGTCAGAATCAACAAGCAATAAACAGACTTACAGAAAGGCATCCAACAACTACGGCATCGCAGGCCGCAAACAACCAGCGTAGGCAGCTACCGAAAGTAACCATTCCAGATCCAAAGGTCTTGGCTGAAGCCATTAAATCCTTAGCACAAGTTCTGTGTGCCACCGATACCCCAGCATCCAGTTCCTAACTCGGAGGCGGCGGCATGTACAAATCAGATTTGTACATTTAAAATGCATCCTAAAACTTTAAATTTACGTCTAAAAATCCTTTTGATTAATCTTTTTTTTCTTATATTCGTGAGCCTAATCTAAAATTTGAAATATGTAGTTAAATATAACTGAATTCTTATTGATTTATTCATACTCACCATACCTTATCTCGTAAAGTTTATGAAAGTTGCCCGCACTGTAGAATTGACACTCGCTGTAGCCTTTCCATTTGTCACCAGTAACGAACTTTCGTTAAGTACTTACGTGTGTATCCTATATTTTTTGTGCTGATGCGAAAGCAGACACTTACCTTTGAGCAAGATATTGAACAACATCGTTAACCGGCAGTGCGAGCAGCTATCAACAAATTTACTTTAAGTTGTGGTATACTAACTGTACCTTTGTCAAGCCTACTTCAACCCATGTATGTATTGTTACGTTAAGAAAGAAACCTGAATTATTATAAATAAAATTTAAAAGATTACTAAAGTCTGGTTTCATTTTCTTTCCTTAAACTCAACCCATTATAATTTCTCCTCTGGAGCGATTATAATCATACCCTTTTTTTTGATAGCCCACCGTTTATCTCTCAACGGCCATCCCTTTTCATCTATCGAGAATAAGGTTATTTTCCACTGGTGTTCAACCCATACACCAGTACACATTTTTTGAACTAAATGGGAGTAAATTATGTCTTAATTTTTTTTTTTGAACTAAACATAATTTAATTACATTTGAGTATGCAATTTTCTTCAAACTAAGACGTTTTTTCTCAAAATTAAAAAATTTTTCTAAATTGACTTGTTTTTTCTTAGAATCAAGAAATATTACTTAGGGAAAAATATGAACTATTTCTGAGTATATATGTAAACTATTTCGTTTTTCCTCAAACTTAGGAATTTTTATTCTTTTTAAAAAAATTTTCTAAGTTTTAATAAAGTTTTACTTAAATTGAGGACAATATATAAACTATTTTGAAAAAAATTTTTGATTACATTTCAGTTAATGTCTTTTTTTTGAGTGTACAATCCTGTGTACCTGTTCTATGGTGTTATGACTTTTTCGGGAACCGAACTGGTACATATGAATGATTTTGTTTAAAGAAATAAAGGATGATAATATATTTGAAATTAATCTTTGCTTGCAAATTCATTTACTTAACTAATTAAAAAAAATAAACAAAGTCTAAATAATTTCATCATATTGAATCTTCATAAATATTGATGAAACTTCTTCATGAATATGATGATTTTTTTTCTAAATATAATGAAATTTCCTCATAAATATAATAAATTTTCTTCATAAATATTGAAGAAACTTCTCCATACATATAATGAAACTTCTTTACATGTACTGATGTTACTTCTTCATAAATATAAAGAAGATTTTCGTAAAGCTTACATAATATTTTTTAAAAATTGTTCACCATATTTAAGAAAGGTTTCATAAATATTTAGAAAAAAGTCGACATTTTTATGAAACAGCTTCTTCGTATTTTTGAAGTGTTACATTGAACGAACGTCGAAACTTTTTCCCTGAGTCACCCGGCCTGACACATAGATGGCGCTACTGGACGATATGATTTTTAGTTAGCCCTAACCTTCAAAAGACACGTGTATAAATTTGACAGCTGTCGGATCATTAGTTTGTAAATTATAGCATTTTGAGTGAAGCAACTTTTGTTATTGTAAAAAAAATGGATAAAAAGGAATTTCGCGTGTTGGTAAAATATTATTTTTTAAAGGGAAAAAATACAGTTGAGGCAAAAGCTTGGCTTGATTACGAGTTTCCGGACACTGCCCCAGGAAAAACAACCATCAAGGATTGGTATCCTAAGTTTAGACGTGGTGAAATGAGCACCGAAGACGGTGAACGCAGTGGAAGCCCAAAAGAAGTTGTTACGGACGAAAACATCAAAAAAATCCACAAATGATTTCGAATGACCGTAAATTGAAATTAAATGAAATAGCAGGTACTTTAAAGATATCAACTGAACGTGTACACTGTACATCATATCATTCACGAATATTTGGGTATGAGAAAGCTCTGTGCAAAGTGGGTGCCGCATGAGCTCGCTTGTGACCAAAAACAAGTCAGTGAAAGCGCAGGCGAAAATCCATGAATCGGGCTTCTAATTGCTTCCGCATCCACCGTATTCTCCAGATCTGGCCCTCAGCGACTATTTCCTGTTCTCAGATCTCAAAAGAATGCTCGCTAGGAAGAGATTTTCGTCGAATGAAGAGGTGATCGTCGAAACTGAGGCCTATTTTGAAGTAAAGGGCAAATCGTACTATAAAAATGGTATAGAAAAGTTGGAGGGTCGCTATAATCATTGTATCACCCTTAAAGGTAACTATGTTGAATAAAAAAAAAAAGAATTTTGCCAAAAAAATGTGTTTTACTATGGTAGGCCGGAGACTTTTCAATTGACTTGTTATGTATAACTATAACAGTCATAACAGTAGTTTTGAAAAAACCTTTAAGAAACCAACTTATTTTATGGCCGGCCGACATTTTATCTGTTAGGAATCAATGAGGCCGGTAAATCAAGGCTGAGGGTGACCAAAATATAATAATACAGGTTAGGGTAAAAATCAGCATCTGATTTTTATTCGTTATACATTTTGTTGAAAGTGAAAACTTAGTTTGCCTTTAACTGTTTAAATTTACTCGCATTTATAAAATTTATTTTAATTAATTGTGAAAAATTCTCCGTCGTTGGCATTGATTCAAAATTCGCCTCTTTTGATTACATTTTGCATAACTGTGCGCAGTATTTCTTATTTCACCTTGTTAATTGCGGCTCGAATGTTGTTTTTTAACTTTTTCAAGGCATAAAGGGATTCATTCACTATATATTTTATACGTGTCTACTTCACGAATGTCAAAACTAAACTGACATACGATGCCATCTACGAAAATGGCAATACTTTCCAATAGGTTGATACTCATTGCCCCACCGTGTATATTGTTTCAAAGTAACACATGTTGCCATGGCAAATCAGAAGATATAAATCTAAATTTTTTACTTAAAAATTTTGCAGAATAAAAGAAGTCCATTAAAAATATCTTTAAAATTAAAAATAAATTAAATCAAATTAAATTTTAAATATAATTTTAATACGAAATACTAGTATTTACATAATTTTTTTCCACAGAAGTTAAGAATATAATTAAATAAAATTTATTTTTTTAAAAAATTATCTAAAAAAAAAAAATCTCAACTACTAACTTCCGTTGGTGATTTTCTCATTATTATTTGTTTTTTTTTTTTTATTTTTTGTTTATTAAATTTGCAAAAAAAAGATAAAATAACTAGAGATCATTGGCCAAATGCTGAATTTTGTACAACATTGGAAATATTTATAAACAACTCTATTATTTTAGCAACCAAAATCTTTATAAAAATAGCAAGAACTTGGATTTTTTGTTGCAAAATTTTAAATTGTTTTTTTGTTAATTTCCTAAGCAAGTGTTTTTATTGAAGGTCATTTTCAAAAATGTTGTAATACCAGAAGACTTTAAATGAACAAAACGAATAAAAAGAAAAAAAACCTACAATAACATTAAAGTATAAATTGAAAAATACAGGTTGGTTGAAAAGTTCCTGCGCTCGAAATGAAAGAATACTGTTTTTGTTACGAAATATATTTTTTTATTCAATATAATCTCCTAGAAGCACAATACACTTGTTCCAATGATCTTCCAATAATTTTATCCACGAAGGAATTGTTTGAGATTTCTGAAGAGATAGTAGTCACTGGGAGCCAAATCTGATGAATACGGTGGATGTTCAAGCAATTCGTACTTTAATTCTTTGAATTTAGCCATCGTCAAAACACTTTTGTGAGCAGGTGCATTGTCTTGATGAAAAATTATTTTTTTCTTCTTTAAACCAGTTCTTTTCTCACGAATTTTTTCATCCAGCTGATCCAAAAGGTTGCAATAATATTCAGAGTTGATTGTTTTACCTTTCTGAAGATAATCAATCAACAAAATTCCTTTTGCATCCCAAAAAACTGATGCCATAACCTTCTTTGCTGATCGTTGTGACTTCAACTGCTTTGGAGCTGAACAACCAGCTTCAGTTCACTGTAAACGTTCTTGTTTCAATTTAGGATCATGGTGGTAGATCCAAATCTCATCCATAGATATAAAACGACGCAAGAAGTCGGTTTTATTCGGCTTAAAACGCTCCAAATTACTCTGAGAAATTTGCTTTCGAATTGTTAATGTGTGCGGCACTAACTTTCCAAACAGTTTTTTCATACGTAATTCTTCATGTAAAATATGGAGTACTCGTTCGTCTGAGATGTCTATGGCATTAACAATTTCACGCTTAGTCAAACTTGGATCTTCACTAACCATATTATGTACCTGCTCAATGATTTCTGCCGTGATTGCAGTTTTTTGGCGTCCTTCGCGTGGATCGTCTTTCAGGCTGGTACGACCACGTTTAAATTCACTAGCCCAAAATTCAACGGTGAGTTTTGAAGGTGAGGAGTCCTTATACACTTCTAACAATTGTTCATAAATTTCCTTTGCTTCTAAACCCTTCAAAACAAAGAATCTAATGACTGCACGATATTCAATTTTTTCCATATTAAAAAAAATCAATGACACGTCAACTTCAAATGGCTTGTAAACAAAGAAAGAATTGACAGAATGACTTGCAACTTTGCATGTGTTCTCAGGACAGTTATACCAACATGAGAAAAAAAAAGTTTGGAGCTAGCAGTGCCATCTCTTGGTGAGCGCAGGAACTTTTCAACCAACCTGTATAAGAAGACAGAACATTAAAAAAAGACGGAATCTAATGTTTTGTTTAAGCTTTTGCAGTCAGACAGTCATTCATAAACTTCATACATATTTAAGTGACAATGCAGTTTTTTTTTTCTTTTTTTTAATTTTTATGAGCAAATGTTGTATTTCGAAATAAATGTCATTTTGCCGATACATATTGAATGTGAAAACAACTGTTTGAACGGACATATATAGTTTTTCTTAAAGTTGTTTGTATCTTTGATTAATGTCATGTAGGTTGAAGTTAATATGTTACATATATTAATGATTTATTTAATGGCCTTCTTTACAACAAAAAAAATATATTTGGTCTAATTTTTTCTTACAATTTTTCTTTGTTTTGTTTGCTAAGAAATTTCACAAATGACACACCTTTGTTATGGTTATTCAATTACTAATTTTATTATAGATTTTTATTACATACCCCTTAGCCAATTTAGCTTATCTACTCCAGGAAATGTTTAAATCACCTTAAAATATTTGAATAAACATTTCGTACTTGTACTAAAACCATAAAAGCTCCCAAAATAATTTAAACACTAAATTGTGGCACAGTGTGTTTTTGGTAGTTAGCCAGCCAGCCAGCAATACAATCTCAACAACATTGTACTATAAAGATCCCAAACAATATAATATGGCCCATAAATTGAATGAACCATAAAAATAATAATAATATGTAGTTTGAAAATGTAGCACAATAGGTTAAATAAGATTGACCGTTTAAATAAAATGTGCAAATTGTTAACTTGCTTAAGTAATTGTGTCGGTGTTTAATTTTTGGTACAATGGAAATTGAAAATGCATCGAAAATTTATGAAATTAAACAAAAACTTATTAAAGGCCAGATTAATAAGTCAGTGGCTTCTCGAACTTCCCTCGAAGTTATATGAAATGCAACACTGCTCCCATAAAGTACCACCTGTTAATAGACTACTGTCAAATTTTAAGCAAGTTCCTTAATTTACTTTGCGTTAACAAAACATACAACCTCGTGGATTTTTTTAAAAATGGAAAAAAGTGAATTTCGAATTCTCATCAAACATTATTTTTTGCAAAAAAAAAAACCGTCAATCAAACCAAGGAAAGCAGAGTCCGCATAGTATTTATATGCGGACTCTGCACCATCGATTTCAATGGTAAAAAAGTGGTTTACTGACTGTCATTGTGGCCTCACAAGCACGGAAGATGCCGAACCAAGGACCCTATAAACCAGGATAAATAAACTACCAAATTTTTAGCCACCCATGATGACAAATGGTGCGACCACAAAAAAATTCTTAGTCGAGACCACGAAATTCTTAGCCGATTTACAGCACTTTCCAATAGGGTGATACTTTTTGCTGCACTTTTTTACATTAAAATGTATACAAGCACTCGCATATATTTTTTGATAAAGAGAAACTAATTACTGGTTTGAGGTATAAAAAGAATTCAGTTTAAATAGTTACTTAATTATCTAGTGTGATACCAAATTACTTTCTGCATTACTTTAATTGATTAATAATAATGGTTACTTTTTCTATTATTTCAAATCAAAAATTAATGTGTTACCAATAATGACCTATTTTTATCATTATTTTAAAAAGAAAGTACATATTGCTGTACCCATGTAATAATTGAATAAATATATATGATCATTGGGGGTCCAATAAAATGAAAATGTAATTTTGAAGAGTGTCGGGATCCAATTTGTTTCCTTTTTATATAAATCTAATAAATATGAAGTCGAGTTTCAAAGTTTGGCCCTGGCAAGGAATGGGTTAAGCATGGAATATCTTCAAAAAATTCAACGGTAGTTACAAAATATTTGGGTTTTTTTTTGCATAAATTGTCCTTTATTATAGCTTGGGATCATATGTGATCCCATGTACAAAAGGGTTAATGAAGTTATGTTATTTTTTTCCAAATCCCTAAGCTATAACGATGAAATATAAGATTTAAAAGTGCAAAATTTAATAATTTTTGATACAAAGAGTAAATTTACTCTTGGTCTGGGTCATTTGCTATTTCTTGGCGAGTTTTTAAACGTTTTTGAAGTTATGTAGCTTTTTGGAAAGATAATTTTATACTAAAATCTATTCATAACACAAGAAGTTGAAAAAGTTAAAATATAGAACGAAATTTTCCTAAAAAATTTTTATATAAACACTCTTGAAATTTTCAATCGATTTCCGCATCGACTTTTTTTATCCGATTGACCCCAAACTTCATATTTATTAGTTTTATATAGAAAGGAAACAAATTGGACCCGGACGCCCTTTGAAAATTGCCATATAAACTTGGACCCTTTTAATGATCATACATGTGCTTGTATATGATCATACATCGATGGCTTAATATAAAAAGGCCCTAACATGATTTTTTGTTACTTGACAGGAGAAGTAAAAAACTTATTTTATTAAGTTAAATTTTAGATAAAAAAAGTTTTAATGCAATTTTTAATAAAAAGAGGCAACACATTTTTGGAAATTGCATTAAAACTTTTTTATATCTAAAATTTTACGGGTTTTATTAAGTTTTTTCCTTATCCTATCGAGTAAAAAAAATCGAGTTAGGGCCTTTTTATATTAAGCCATCGACATGCTCTTTTAAGTACATTTGTGGTCCAATATGTGACCATACATCTTAAATATGACAAAATATCTTTGGATCCGAAATTTGAGGGTCATATATTATCATATATGCTCGTATATATTTATGTATGCTCATATATTACCATGTACGCTCATATACCCTCCAATTTCGGATCTGAAGATATATGGTCATATATGAGATCATCTATGGCCATATATTGAATCATGTGTTGACGTTTATCACCACGTATGATCATTTACAACCCCCCATTAATGATCATGTATGTTCATATATACATATTTCGATGTTTACATGGTAGATTTCTTTTTTTATTGTTGATTTTTTTTTTAAATCGTTTTTAAGACCCAATATTTTTTTTAATAATTAAACATATATTTATTTTTAAATGTTAATAAAAACTAATAAATGTCGTAAAAATTAGTATCAAGTTGTTAGTATAAACACCGGACAAAAATTGAGTGAAATTTCTGTTTTTTACAGTATTTTTTTCAATATTTTTATATTTATTATTTTAGGAGTAATGGGGATTTTCATTTTGTGAAAATTTCGAAGTGTAGCAAAACTTAAAATTTTTAATTTTGTTCAAAAAAAAAAATTAAATTAGAGTTTTGAAAATGTAAAAATTATTAGCATTTTAAGCCATACTCAAAAATTTGTTAACGCTTCATATTTGACTTTTTATGGATCTAAAAAATATATATTAATAACTTCGTAACCTAATGGTATTTGATACACTTGTAATGATTTGGATGTATTGCATCCGATTTCCATTTGTTATACGTTTTTAGAAAGATAATTAAGTATACATTTTGAAAATAATCAATCATTTGGTGTAAATAAAAAAATGGGAATTTTTCCCCTTGTATTTTCTTTATCCAATCGGTACCAAACTTTATATTTAATATTTTTATAAAGAAAGGAAGAAATTAAGCAAATTACTCATTTTGAAAAATTGCTATACAAATGTGAATGCCTATAGTGTCCATACATGTGCATTAACGAAATTTGAAGAGTTGCTTGGCTATCTGAGATCGTAGCTACAGAAGCCACACCCAGTCCTTCCATTATTATTTTGAACCATTCGTATAGAAGTGAATGCCCTGATTTGTCCAAAAATTCGACAAAATTTTCAAAATAAAAAAAAAACACTACGAAGGCCAAGTTCAAACTCAGGAGTGATCTATAAATACCCTCTATTTATTTTCACAATTTTTGGACACCCTAAAACTCATAAAAACTTTTAGTTTAAAATTTATAATTTACGTCTATTTTATCCAGTAAATTTTTATTTACTCGTGAGTGAGTGTGAGTTAAATAAAAAATATTCGTGAGCGATTGCGCGAAGGCTTTCTCTCATGAGCCGCGAGTCAAAATTCATTCAAGTGCTAATTCATGCACACGCACTTTCTTTTTGTAGAGAATTGGTTTTGAAAATTTATGATTTTTGTCCATGTGTGTGGTCCTATGAAAGTTGATATAAATTCCTTTTAGGAATTGAACTTTTGTGAAATATTTGTTCTCGATTTTTATTAGATTCATATGGAATTAAATAATTTCTGGAATCAATTCTAACTTTAAGAATCATTTTACTTTTGCTTGCCTTAAGACCTGTTTAAACAATTATACTTAATATTAGTTTCTTACTATTTAAAATGCATTAAAACAAACTTCCTCATGATCTAACTGTGCAGAATCTAGTTATTTAAAATATATGTACTTATATTGATAATATTGCAATACTTGTATTATGAAAGTGCATTAAATTTGAAAATGATATCGTAAATCATTTAAGCATAACAACAACTTATGTTGTCACCTGTAATGAATGTGTCCCCCAGTCGGTGTTAGTGAAACACGAGAACACTTTATTTTTTTTAATGTTTTAACAAAGATTGCTTAGAATGTTCTGTATGTATTAATTTGGTTTGCCAAGTTTAGTAAATGACCTTCATGGCAATTAATCACAGTGTAAATAGGGAACTATACATATGCATGAGGAAAGGAAAAAACTTGTTAACTGTAACTTATGGATAAATCGAATACGTTATATTGAAATTATATAACTATGAAAATTTGTTTTAAATACATTGTGAGATACATAAAAGAAATTTAAGATTAATATCAGATAATATTTTGAATAGAACAAACCACATTATTGTAATTCCTACGCCGGATATCAATCTTAAAAAAAAATCCTGGTTCTTTATTAAAAAAACACACACAAAAAATTGAATAATAAATATTTATCTGTAGATCAATAGAAAATAAAATCTTGCTGACAAATGTTGTTATTGTTAATAACAAAAAGTATTGAATATTGTTAACATTAGTCTTGCTTATTTTGCAAATAAACATTAACAATAGCCACAGGTAATCATAATGGTGTAGTATGTACGTCAAATATTGAATAAGAATTTTAAATGCTAGCTACAAAAACGGAACTATTTAAGCAGCAAAAAAAGGAAAGGTGCCATACGATGGATGAATGGATAAAAAAAATATTTCTGAAATCTTTCTTAAATATGAAAAAGATTTTCAAAAACTATTAAAAAACATGGTATCAACTACTTAACAGGCTATTTACTCGCTTAATTACTTTTGTTCACGATGTCCAAAAAGTAATGGGTACACTCATAGAAAAAACGTGCTAAAATCAAGATTTACGTCCAAAATCAAATCATTTCAATCTTAATAGTCTGTTAAATACGAAAATTCTTAATTCAAGAATAAAATCTTAATTTTTTAAGATCGCATTCAAGAACACAATCTTGAAAAAATTCTTATTTTCAGATCGCATTGTTTGTAAGTTTTTTTTTTGTAATTACCTCCCTCTTTTCCCACGCGGAAAACTTTTCGCGAAACTCCATTCGAAGTCCCACAACAGGAATTGCTTTTTTTATGTCGTCGTTTTTCTTGTATTGCAAACTTTTAAAAGTCACTTCGCAGTCTGAAACAAATAAATGCAATGTCCAATAACAGCTGATTAAATCATTTTATGCAGGCAAGTATGTATGTGAATGTAAACAATATTGTATTAGCACGCATTTTAATATTCACGTTTTCTTAATTGTTTATAAATAAATGTATATGAAGGAGTACTTACCCTTAAGATAGCTGAAAACAGACTCCATTTGAAACTCTTGTAAAAGATTTTTTAACAATGTGTCGTCCGACAACTCCGATTCAATTTCCTCCGGCGTGCTGCTCAAAAAAGTCAGAAAGTTTTCACTCACAGGTACACTTATAAGAACTACTTCCCCTAAGTTTTGATCTTCAATTATGTCTTTCTCTAAGTTCTGGTTTTCCATTAGTTAATATTTATTTTTTCACTTTTATTAAACACGTGTTCTTCGGTCAGCGTTTTGCAATTTATGACACAACACGCTTTAATTATTGTCAAATTCTAAAAAATCAAAAACTAAATCTAAACTTTAAGAATATGTACTTAAATTCAAGAATACAATCTTAAAATTAAGATTTCGTTCTTGAATTTAAGAATGTGTTCTAAAAATTTAAGATCACGTTCTTAAATTGAAGAATACAATCTTAAAATTAAGATAACGTTCTTGATTTTTAGAATGCGTTCTACAAATCAAGAATTTATTCTTAAATTTGAGAACGTAAATCTTACTAAAAAATATTTTAAGATTGAAACTTGAAGATTTTTGCATTCTACATTCAAGAATTTTTTTCTTAATTTTAGAATTTTATATTTCTAGCAGTGTACTCATTATTTTTAGCTGTTCGTAAGCGAGAGGGTAATGACCACCCATTATTTTGTGTTTTTTGTAAGCGAGAAGATAAAGACCACTCATTACTTTTGGGACATCGCGAACAAAAGTAATTAAGCGAGTAAACAGCCTGGTAAGTCTTTGATTTCATGTTTTTGCTGAGTTTCTTTATATTTGTGAAGAAGTTTCCTCATATTTGTGAAGACGTCTAATTAATATTATTAAGTTCTTTTTTAATTTTCTTAGGTTTTTAACATTCCCAGCAAAACCACACATTAACAAATAATGGGTAAAGTAATGTATAGCCACAGGGGCCGATGGATTACTTTACACCTTACTTCATTGATGAATTTTACAGGCGATGAGCCTCAAAGTAATGTATATACCCATTACTTTAGAGGTGATAATGCAAGGGGTTACTTATATGGTTACGAGAATGGAAAAAGTAATGTGTCTAAAAATAGATTTTTAAAAAAGAGGAATTTTTATTAAAAAAATATTACAAATATTTTAAACGTTATTAAAAATAATGTGGGCATGATGGGAATCGATGCTGGGAACTATGGTTGCAAGCCAAGAACTCTACCCACTGAGCTATGGACGCATATAGTATTTGATTGCTTTAAACTTTAATGAATTGTTGCGCTTCGTTTTTTCGCTAGTGTTGTCAGAACAAACATACATTACCCTTTTGCTTACAAAAATACACAAAGTAATGTATCTAAAAATAGATTTCCAAAAATATTTCAATTATTACTTTACATTTATAAATCATATATTAAGTAATCAATAATGAGTGACTTATTACTTTATGCTTGCAAATAATGAAAAAGGTAACGAGCTATCAATACAAGGTAATGCATGAGAATATCGCACCCATTACCAAAGTTTTGCTGGATTGTTTACAAACTTATTGAGAATTACAAATAGATTTTTTTTGTAGGTTTTTATTATTTTTGTATGAAATTTTTTTTATTAAACATTTGTCATAAATATTTATGAAATAGTTTTTAAATATGAAAACTTCATAAATCTGATGAAGAATTAATGACAGGCACAGTTTTTTTATTAATATGATGAAGCTTTTTCCATAAGTGCACAGACTTCTACTATAACCCATTTAAAGCATACTGGCCTCCATAACATGAATCTTAATATCAAAAAGTTCCATAAATTTTTTTTACCCTGATCCAAAAAAAAAAAAAATATTTATAGCTCGATATTGGGTAGGAAAAGCTCAAAATGTTTTCTTTTTTTACGGATTTGATTTCTAGATAAAATTACCTTTTATTTGTGCAGATTTATTGGCAGATTTTACACAAACATATCAACCGATGGTCCCTGTAAATCATAAAAAATACGAGGGCCAAATATTGGTCTTTTCTAATGTTTCCAATCTTCAATATTATATTGTTACCCATTGCCGCACCTCAATCAAAAGAAAAAAAAATCGGGGGTCAAATGTTGGGCTTTGTGGATAATTTCGAATCCATAATATAATCTAATTAGCGAATTGAACTAACTGCAGGTTACACACTCAAAATCTTAAGAACCAAAAATATGGGGACCAAATGTTGGCCTTTTCTGGTATATTCAAATCTATGATATTATTTAAATAACCAATTGAACAAAATACAAGCCATATGCTAAAACTAAGATCTTTGGCCACCCTTAATATTAAGATCGAAAAGTTTGGAGGGCCAAAAGTAATCCTTTTCTAATATTTTCTAATCCGTATTGTTATTTAAATAGACAATTTAACTAAACGCATATTCACTAACAAATTTCAGCATTTGGCTCTCCTGAATCTTAACATTAAAAAAAGTGGAGGACCAAAGGTTGACGTAGTGTGACACCAGTTTCGGATTAAATTGAGTTGTTGAACAATTGAACAAATTAAAAGTTGTACACAAAACTTTATCCTTTGGCCCCCCTGAATCTTAAGATCGAAAATGTTGGGGGCCATTGGCTGGACTTTTCTGATATTATCCAAAATATAATATTATTTAATTAGCCAATTAAACTTAATCTATATTTACAGAAAAAATCCAACCTTTGGCAATAAAAAACTGAGGGGCCAAAGGTTGGCGTACATAACATTTAGCGAGTTTCCAATGTAAAATTTAATGATTTCGGCCGAAAATTCATAAATAAAAACAAAAATTATGTTAAAATAGTGTATGTTGCCAAACTTTTAAATTATTTTAAAATATTTCTGTCTGAACTCAATGGTAATTGAAGAAGTTCTTCACTTGCTTACGCACAAATTCCAGAAAACTCAATTCTTGACATCCTTCCGAGGCTCCTAAAATATCCTTTAAGATTTCCCAACAAGATTATACTTCAAAGCAAAGCAATTTTATTTATAATTCAAATCCATAAAAGCCATGAAGTATTTTCCCTGCGCCAGGGCTCAAAAAAGACTCATATTTGGGAAACCGGATTTGATGTAACTTTTTTAAATTCACACTAAAAAAAATGAACTAGAATTCAGAAAAATCAACTTATTTGGAGGAAAAATTGAAATAAAAACGGCTTCAGACACCTTTTACTAATATTTAATAAAATTTTCTTTAAAATTAAGAAACAAATTTTGGTCAAAATTTCTAAATTATAGAAAAATATTACTACTGAGAACTAAATTTTTATTAGAAAACAGTAAAATTTCCTCCTAATTAGTTTATACATCTGTTACTGTTAGTTAGGCAATGTTTCCTTGGTTTTAAGAAAATTTTTATTATATTTAAGTTCATTAGATTTTTTTTTTACTAAAAACTAAAACTTAACTGGCTAAAAATAAGAAAATATTTTCTAACATCAAGTTAAATGGCATTTCTTTTAAGTGAAAATTATCCTTAAATTTGGTAAAAATTTTCCAATAAATATGAAACTGTTTCTATGGTAAAGGTTATAATTTTGCCATATATTTTAAAATACTTTACACTCATTGTGTAAGTAGTATTTTCCCACTTTCGGAGAACTTCCGCTTTGTGAGGATACTGCTTTTAACAAGCTTTTTGCTATACATTTTTGAATTATACTAATTTAATGTATTTAAAATACAAATTAAATTTCATTAGCAAAAGGTAAACAAATTAAAAAAAATGTACTGGATGATATCCTGAAACGTAATAAATTGTGACAATGTTAGATCCTTTTCGTAGTTAATTAACGGTCTGTTTGATAGAACAACGAAAAGGGACGCCCTACGTGACACACGGCATCTATGGCTAAGGAACACTGGGCGTCCTTTGTCTTCTTAATTTAACTAATTTAAGGAAATTGTTGCAAAAATACAAAATATCACAGTTATATTTCTTGTTATTATTGGAAAATGGAAAAATGATATACAAAAATATGGAGTTTAATAGGCGCAAATTCGAAATTTTTAACCTTTTGCTAACAAAATTTTAAAAAATATTTTAAGCTACTTTAAGTTCAATGTTAAAGACTGTTAAGATTAGAGATGGGCATTTAAGCCATTTTTGAATCACGCAATAAGAATTACAATCATTCACGTTAATTTTTTTTAAATGGTTACTTTAATTTGTTTCCTTAAATAATATTTTTTTTTTGAAAATTAGAAAAACTAAATAGTTTGTTTTTAATTTATTGTTTTTTTTTTTGGAATTGAATATTGAAAATAATTTAAATGTTTTCCAGCAAAAAAATCCTATACCAAATTTTATTATTTTTTAAAAATATGAAAACTTTTACTTAAAAAAAAAATTATATGTTATTGAAATTTTAAAATTTATCTGAACTAAGTTGCTTGAAAATTTTCCCCAGAAATAGTTCATCAGTTTCTAAAATTAAATAAATTTTTATTATTAAATAAAATTTATTACTTTTTGTTTTTAATTGCCTGAACTTATTTTTAGAAAACAATTCTTAAAAATTAGTAAGTGGTAGACCTAAAAACTAAAATTAGTTAATTTTACCACTCTCGAGGAAAAAAAATAACACATCAAGTTGAAGTAAGTTATGTTCTTAATTTTTTTTTTGAACTAAACTTAGTTTTATTACCTTTTAGTATGCGAATTTCTTAAAACAGAGATATTTTTATTAAAAATTGATAAATTTTTATTAAATATACTTTTTTTTCCTAAAATCAAGAAATATTATTTGGAAAAAATATAAACTTTTTCTGAGTATATAAACATAGTAATTTTTATTCATTTTAAGAAAATTTTTCCAAGTTTTAATAAAATTTTACTTAAATTGCTGAAAATTTTTAAACTATTTTAAAGGAAATTTTGGATTTATTTTTAGTTCATGTATTTTTTTTTTTAATGTAGGAGGACAAAATTATTTCAAAAAATATTTTAATAAAAGTCTGTGGAAAAAGATAAATTTTTGTAAAGTAGTATTAACCACAAAACTGAGTTATTCTATATGTATGAGTAACTTTTTATTACGTATACGTTATGTTTTCGTTTTCAAAATTATTTTATTTTTTACCATACAAATCTTCTTTTTAGAAATTATTGCTTGTGTTTAAAAAATTTACAATATCGCACTCAATAAGTTTTTATTGAAACTTATGGCTGGTGGGTCACCTTCCCCATAAGAACATTTGTTCAACACAAGCTGTTGTCTTTTTGATATTTTTTATCCGTATATTATTTGACAGCAGTTGGGCATAATAATCTCGTTTTATTATTTCGGCTTTTTGACATTTGTTATGATTTTTAAATTGATCTTACATAAGTTTTTGAAGGCGTAAACTAAAATTCTTAACAAGAAAAAAAGGCTTAACTTAGAGTGAAAAGATAAATTGTCTGGCATGACACTTACTTTTTTTTAAATTAGTTTAAAATTTCCTTACTCTTATTTGGTTAAGTAATTTAACAATAAAATCTTCAATTATAATTATTAAGTTTTTGAACTTTAAAATATTATTTTTATTTTTAATCAAAACACACTTCTTGTTGCATGGCTTGCTTATGCGTCCCTGAACTTGAACCCCAAATGTTTGGTTTAATTTGAACATATCAAAGAGAAACCTGAATACTGAATCACAAAAGTGCGTGTTGTGCGTGTGAAAAACCACAACTGGACTGTTTTTTCAACAAAACAAAGTAAAGACAAAGACATAACAAGAAACACAGAAGAATTCATGGTCATTACACACAAAATAATTGTACTATTTGGTCAAATATCACAAAATATAATTAGATGAAATGTCGAAGAACACGAGTTGACAACTCGTAAGTAGTAATTTTTTTTGTAACTTAAAATAAATATGCCTTCAGACATTTTCCAGTCTTTTGTTAGCTTCCTCTCAAGTTACAACCATATTGGCAATTATTAGGTTACAACCTATGGCCATCAATATAATGAAACCTTAACAACGTGATAACAGCTTTTGAAATTTGTTTTATTTTGTACATTATTTGTGATTAAACATGATTATTTTTATAAAAATTACTGTAATTTTAGTTTTATTTTTTACTGGCTTATAAGATTGACATGTTTGCAAACATTTAAAAGATTTAAGATAGTCGTCTTTTGGGTTCAAAAGCTGTTATTTGTTGCTGTAGAAGTTTCTACAACATTAGCTGCTGTTGACGGCAATTGACTTTAAAACTTAGCGAAAGTATTTTTTTGGTATTGTAAATTTAATGTGGTGGACTTTTGTTTTTTTTTTTTGCATGTGAAATATGTTGTAACAATATGTTATGTTGCGATATAAAAAAAAACCCCACTCTGCTACCAACACACACTAATCCAACAAATTCTTAGCGCCCATTACAAGAAAAAAAATTCCTGTAGGAAATTTATTACAAGAAATGTTTTTTATAATTCGTGGAATTTGGTGAAGTTTTACAAAATTTTTGCAATGTGGCGGATTTTTGATGACTGATTAATTTAAACATTATAATAATTAAAAAATCATTGTAAACATATTTGCTAAAGTTACTAAAAATTAGTTCAAGAGAGCCCTGTCAAAAAAAGAGACTGCTAAAGTTAGCCGATTTTTTTTTTTTTTTTGCTAAATATTAGTTGAATAAGGACAACAAATTTTGTTGAATTTAAGTAAAATTTTGTGTACTCAAAAAAAGATGAACTAAAATGTAATCAAAAATTTCCTTTAAAATAGTTTTTAAATTGTCCTCAATTTAAGTAAAATTTTATTAAAACTTAGAAAAATTTTCTTAAAAAGAATAAAAATTCCTAAGTTTGAGGGAAAATTAAAAAGTTTATATACTCAGAAACAGTTCAAATTTTTCTAAGTAATATTTCTTAATTTTAGGAGAAAAACAAGTCAATAAAAAAATATTAATTTTAAGAAAAAACATCTTAGTTTTAAGAAATTTACATACTCAAATGTAATAAAATTAAGTTTAGTTCAAAAAAAAATAAAGACATTATTTTCTCTCATTTAGTTAAAAAAATGTGTCTAACTTAAATCGAGAAAGTACTTAAACTAAATGTGTTCGCGAGTAGTAAAGTTAACTAATTTTTAGAGAGCCATTCCCAAATTCAGTTTTTAATTGTACCACTTTCTAATTTTGAAGAATTGTTTTCTAAAAATTAGTTCAGACAATTAAAAACAAAAAGTAATAAATTTTTTCCTATGTAATAATAAAAATTTACTTGATTTTAGAAACTGATTTTTTTTTCTAACTGACAGTACAATTTTAGATGATGTATGAACTAATTAGGAGGAAATTTTACTGTTTTCTAATAAAAATTTACTTCTCAGTAGAAAACTTTTTCTATAATTTAGAATTTTTGACCAAATTTCAAGTAAAATTTGTTTCTTAATTTCAAGGAAAATTTCATTAAATATTGGTAAAAAGTGTCTTTGGCGCCATTTTCATTTAAATTTTTCCCCTAAATAAGTTAATTTTTCTAAATTCTAGTTCATTTTTTTTGAGTGTATTTTTTTTTCAGCAAACAATTTTGCTAATTATTAGATTAAAAGATCATAAAAAAATTAAGAATTTTTTAACGTGTTTTTTTTTTTTTTTAAATTTGTATTGTGAATTAAAATCAGAAATCAGCTATTTATTTTTAATATTTCTGTTGATTTTAGCAGAATAAACTGTTACTTCCATTAATTTAACATAAATATAACTAAAATTGTTGTTATGGTTAAGTTAAATTTTAGTTGATTGTAAACGACACTGTAACTTGCTGAAATCAGCAAAAAAAATTTGCTGAATATTATTAGACAAAAAAAAAGCAGCCAGAAGAAACTGTTATATTTACAGTATTAAGTTATTTTTATGTTAAATTTAGCTTTATGTAAATAACAATTAACCTGCTAACAGCAACAGTAATATGTGCTGAATATTTGTAGAAAGCTGATTTAAGAAAGGAAGATTGTTATACAAAAAAAAGAAAATAACTGAAAATACATTTTTTTGTGATGTTTTTGGTCTACTAATCTTCCAAAAATATTTTTTTTTCATGAGGTTAAATTGTTATTTGGAATTAACTAACATTTAGCTAAACTATTGTTAATTTAACAGATTTTATTCTTGCTGTTTTCTTACTTATTTTAAGCAAACATATTCTGCAATACGCTTTAAAACTAATTTTACTACTCGGCAAGGTTTTTGCACAGAATACTACTAAAACATTTTTTTAACTTATGAACTTCAAAACCGTGTTTCCGATATATGGGCTTTTTTTGATCCCTGATCCAGGAAAAAGTAATTCAGTGCTCAATAATGGGCAGAAGTTGTTCAAAGACTTTTGTTATTTTTTCGGATTTGAATTCTGGATAAAATAATCATTCATTTAAGTATAATCTTAGCAGGAAATGTTAAAGGGTATTTTAAAGACCACAGAAGGATCTCAAAAACTAAGTCTTTTGAAGATTCCGGAGGGCCATAGATTAAAATTTTTGTGTACCGACTTTAAATTAGTTCAATTTGTTATTTAAATAATATTATATATTTGAAAATATAAGAAAAGTCCAAACTTTGCCCCCGTTAGTTTAGATTCAGTGGGGCCAAATGTAAAATTTTTATGTGTAAAATCTGCAGATATTGTAGTTTATTTGGATAATTAAATAATATTATTGATTGGAAAATATCAGAAATAGCTCAATATTAGGCCCCCGAACAGTTTTTTATAATTCATGGGGGCCAAGGGTTGATTATTTTGGATGCAATCTGCTATATTTTTAATATTTTTAACCCTTTGAGACCCAGGCACGAAAAAAATATATAATTTTTTCACTTTACATTAAAATATCTCAAAACTAATTAAGTCCCCATGAAAAATAATTTTGTTAAGAATATAACAAAAATAATTTTATACAAATTGACAAACAAGTTTTAAAAATATTTGCATTTTTCTGATAAAACATAAAAGCTCACAATTGTGTGTCTGGGTCTCAAGGGGTAAAAAATATGTTTATTATTTCATTTCTTGTAAAAAGTTCTCAAAATATTAGTAAAAATATTTTTTATTAGAAAAGCTCTGTATAACCCAAGATTTTTTTGTACAAAAAGGTTTCTTATATAAAATAATAGATATTTAGAAATTTATCTGATAAAAACATTTTAAGATTCTATGGCTAAAATAATTTTCAAATCAGAAATTACCAAATTAAAAAAAATTTATCTGATAAAAACATTTTAAGATTCTATGACTATAAAGTTTTTTTAGTGCTAAAAATCAGCCCTAAAAACCAATTAAAGTTTTACCTTTAAAGTAAAAAAAAATTGACTAAAATATTTTTCAAATCAGAAATTACCAAATTAAAAAAAAATGATATATTTCTTTATATTTAAACAATTTTTAAGATTTTTTAGACTTTGATATTGTTTTTAATTTTGCAAAAAATATTTTTTGAAAACATAAATAAAATAAAAAAATTTTGATGCTCGATAAACAAAAAAAATTAATTTTGTACAAATATTATTTATTTTTTTTTGCTGATTTTAGCAAACAGATTTTAAATTCCAATTTACAAAAATTATACCAAAATTAAATAGCGGCTATTAATTTTTCTGCTAATTTCATTGTACTACACGTCAGCAGACATGTGTTGCTAGTCAGAGACTAGCAAAAAATACTGCTGGGCTAAAATTAGCAAAATTTCCCGTAATAACAGTAAAATTACGGTGTGTGTAAAAAAGAACGTGGACCAAAGATTGACGTTTTGTGAAACTATCTAAGCTAAAAAGCCATTTAATTAGTATTAAAGGTAGAAAATTTATTCTTAAATTGTAAAGTTCCAAAATTTGTGGTATGTTTCTT
>CATIYI010000043.1:0-30000 GCA_949748255.1 Eustalomyia histrio
CATTTTCTCAGGAACTAAGAGGAATTTCGCAGCCAAAAGTAGTTTTATTTGATGCCCTTAATATTTCCTTTCGTTTGAGTATAATATTGAGTGAAACAAAAATTTTCCATTTTTTTGGCAAAATAGGCAGTGTATACATCATCCTTTTTTGCAAAAAATCGAAAAAATTTTTTTCACTCAATATTATACATTATTATACTCAAATGAAAGGGAATTTAAAGAGCTATTTAGCAGTACATAAATCTCTGGGAAATTGTGAGATTTAGTATGGATTTTGCATTGAAATGCATTAAAATTTCCATAATCGATCCTCCATAATTATCATTTTCTCAGGAACTAAGAGGAATTTCGCAACGAAAAGTAGTTTTATTTGATGCCCTTAATATTTCCTTTCGTTTGAGTATAATATTGAGTGAAACAAAAATTTTCCATTTTTTGGCAAAATAGACAGTGTATACATCATCCTTTTTTGCAAAAAATCGAAAAAAATTTTTTCACTCAATATTATACATTATTATACTCAAATGAAAGGGAATTTAAAGAGCTATTTAGCAGTACATAAATCTCTGGGAAATTCTGAGATTTAGTATGGATTTTGCATTGAAATGCATTAAAATTTCCATAATCGATCCTCCATAATTATCATTTTCTCAGGAACTAAGAGGAATTTCGCAGCGAAAAGTAGTTTTATTTGATGCCCTTAATATTTCCTTTCGTTTGAGTATAATATTGAGTGAAACAAAAATTTTCCATTTTTTGGCAAAAAAGACAGTGTATACATCATCCTTTTTTGCAAAAAATCGAAAAAATTTTTTTCACTCAATATTATACATTATTATACTCAAATGAAAGGGAATTTAAAGAGCTATTTAGCAGTACATAAATCTCTGGGAAATTCTGAGATTTAGTATGGATTTTGCATTGAAATGCATTAAAATTTCCATAATCGATCTTCCATAATTATCATTTTCTCAGGAACTAAGAGAAATTTCGCAGCGAAAAGTAGTTTTATTTGATGCCCTTAATATTTCCTTTCGTTTGAGTATAATATTGAGTGAAACAAAAATTTTCCATTTTTTGGCAAAATAGACAGTGTATACATCATCCTTTTTTGCAAAAAATCGAAAAAATTTTTTTCACTCAATATTATACATTATTATACTCAAATGAAAGGGAATTTAAAGAGCTATTTAGCAGTACATAAATCTCTGGGAAATTCTGAGATTTAGTATGGATTTTGCATTGAAATGCATTAAAATTTCCATAATCGATCCTCCATAATTATCATTTTCTCAGGAACTAAGAGGAATTTCGCAGCGAAAAGTAGTTTTATTTGATGCCCTTAATATTTCCTTTCGTTTGAGTATAATATTGAGTGAAACAAAAATTTTCCATTTTTTGGCAAAATAGACAGTGTATACATCATCCTTTTTTGCAAAAAATCGAAAAAATTTTTTTCACTCAATATTATACATTATTATACTCAAATGAAAGGGAATTTAAAGAGCTATTTAGCAGTACATAAATCTCTGGGAAATTCTGAGATTTAGTATGGATTTTGCATTGAAATGCATTAAAATTTCCATAATCGATCCTCCATAATTATCATTTTCTCAGGAACTAAGAGGAATTTCGCAGCGAAAAGTAGTTTTATTTGATGCCCTTAATATTTCCTTTCGTTTGAGTATAATATTGAGTAAAACAAAAATTTTCCATTTTTTGGCAAAATAGACAGTGTATACATCATCCTTTTTTGCAAAAAATCGAAAAAATTTTTTTCACTCAATATTATACATTATTATACTCAAATGAAAGGGAATTTAAAGAGCTATTTAGCAGTACATAAATCTCTGGGAAATTCTGAGATTTAGTATGGATTTTGCATTGAAATGCATTAAAATTTCCATAATCGATCCTCCATAATTATCATTTTCTCAGGAACTAAGAGGAATTTCGCAGCGAAAAGTAGTTTTATTTGATGCCCTTAATATTTCCTTTCGTTTGAGTATAATATTGAGTGAAACAAAAATTTTCCATTTTTTGGCAAAATAGACAGTGTATACATCATCCTTTTTTGCAAAAAATCGAAAAAATTTTTTTCACTCAATATTATACATTATTATACTCAAATGAAAGGGAATTTAAAGAGCTATTTAGCAGTACATAAATATCTGGGAAATTCTGAGATTTAGTATGGATTTTGCATTGAAATGCATTAAAATTTCCATAATCGATCCTAAATAATTATCATTTTCTCAGGAACTAAGAGGAATTTCGCAGCGAAAAGTAGTTTTATTTTATGCCCTTAATATTTCCTTTCGTTTGAGTATAATATTGAGTGAAACAAAAATTTTCCATTTTTTGGCAAAATAGACAGTGTATACATCATCCTTTTTTGCAAAAAATCGAAAAAATTTTTTTCACTCAATATTATACATTATTATACTCAAATGAAAGGGAATTTAAAGAGCTATTTAGCAGTACATAAATCTCTGGGAAATTCTGAGATTTAGTATGGATTTTGCATTGAAATGCATTAAAATTTCCATAATCGATCCTCCATAATTATCATTTTCTCAGGAACTAAGAGGAATTTCGCAGCGAAAAGTAGTTTTATTTGATGCCCTTAATATTTCCTTTCGTTTGAGTATAATATTGAGTGAAACAAAAATTTTCCATTTTTTTGGCAAAATAGACAGTGTATACATCATCCTTTTTTGCAAAAAATCGAAAAAATTTTTTTCACTCAATATTATACATTATTATACTCAAATGAAAGGGAATTTAAAGAGCTATTTAGCAGTACATAAATCTCTGGGAAATTCTGAGATTTAGTATGGATTTTGCATTGAAATGCATTAAAATTTCCATAATCGATCCTCCATAATTATCATTTTCTCAGGAACTAAGAGGAATTTCGCAGCGAAAAGTAGTTTTATTTGATGCCCTTAATATTTCCTTTCGTTTGAGTATAATATTGAGTGAAACAAAAATTTTCCATTTTTTGGCAAAATAGACAGTGTATACATCATCCTTTTTTGCAAAAAATCGAAAAAATTTTTTTCACTCAATATTATACATTATTATACTCAAATGAAAGGGAATTTAAAGAGCTATTTAGCAGTACATAAATCTCTGGGAAATTCTGAGATTTAGTATGGATTTTGCATTGAAATGCATTAAAATTTCCATAATCGATCCTAAATAATTATCATTTTCTCAGGAACTAAGAGGAATTTCGCAGCGAAAAGTAGTTTTATTTTATGCCCTTAATATTTCCTTTCGTTTGAGTATAATATTGAGTGAAACAAAAATTTTCCATTTTTTGGCAAAATAGACAGTGTATACATCATCCTTTTTTGCAAAAAATCGAAAAAATTTTTTTCACTCA
Source organism: Eustalomyia histrio (assembly GCA_949748255.1). Taxonomy (NCBI): domain Eukaryota; kingdom Metazoa; phylum Arthropoda; class Insecta; order Diptera; family Anthomyiidae; genus Eustalomyia; species Eustalomyia histrio. The sequence continues at coordinate 3,392 of CATIYI010000043.1, forward strand.
ATATTATACATTATTATACTCAAATGAAAGGGAATTTAAAGAGCTATTTAGCAGTACATAAATCTCTGGGAAATTCTGAGATTTAGTATGGATTTTGCATTGAAATGCATTAAAATTTCCATAATCGATCTTCCATAATTATCATTTTCTCAGGAACTAAGAGAAATTTCGCAGCGAAAAGTAGTTTTATTTGATGCCCTTAATATTTCCTTTCGTTTGAGTATAATATTGAGTGAAACAAAAATTTTCCATTTTTTGGCAAAATAGACAGTGTATACATCATCCTTTTTTGCAAAAAATCGAAAAAATTTTTTTCACTCAATATTATACATTATTATACTCAAATGAAAGGGAATTTAAAGAGCTATTTAGCAGTACATAAATCTCTGGTAAATTCTGAGATTTAGTATGGATTTTGCATTGAAATGCATTAAAATTTCCATAATCGATCCTCCATAATTATCATTTTCTCAGGAACTAAGAGGAATTTCGCAGCGAAAAGTAGTTTTATTTGATGCCCTTAATATTTCCTTTCGTTTGAGTATAATATTGAGTGAAACAAAAATTTTCCATTTTTTGGCAAAATAGACAGTGTATACATCATCCTTTTTTGCAAAAAATCGAAAAAATTTTTTTCACTCAATATTATACATTATTATACTCAAATGAAAGGGAATTTAAAGAGCTATTTAGCAGTACATAAATCTCTGGGAAATTCTGAGATTTAGTATGGATTTTGCATTGAAATGCATTAAAATTTCCATAATCGATCCTCCATAATTATCATTTTCTCAGGAACTAAGAGGAATTTCGCAGCGAAAAGTAGTTTTATTTGATGCCCTTAATATTTCCTTTCGTTTGAGTATAATATTGAGTAAAACAAAAATTTTCCATTTTTTGGCAAAATAGACAGTGTATACATCATCCTTTTTTGCAAAAAATCGAAAAAATTTTTTTCACTCAATATTATACATTATTATACTCAAATGAAAGGGAATTTAAAGAGCTATTTAGCAGTACATAAATCTCTGGGAAATTCTGAGATTTAGTATGGATTTTGCATTGAAATGCATTAAAATTTCCATAATCGATCCTCCATAATTATCATTTTCTCAGGATCTAAGAGGAATTTCGCAGCGAAAAGTAGTTTTATTTGATGCCCTTAATATTTCCTTTCGTTTGAGTATAATATTGAGTGAAACAAAAATTTTCCATTTTTTGGCAAAATAGACAGTGTATACATCATCCTTTTTTGCAAAAAATCGAAAAAATTTTTTTCACTCAATATTATACATTATTATACTCAAATGAAAGGGAATTTAAAGAGCTATTTAGCAGTACATAAATATCTGGGAAATTCTGAGATTTAGTATGGATTTTGCATTGAAATGCATTAAAATTTCCATAATCGATCCTAAATAATTATCATTTTCTCAGGAACTAAGAGGAATTTCGCAGCGAAAAGTAGTTTTATTTGATGCCCTTAATATTTCCTTTCGTTTGAGTATAATATTGAGTGAAACAAAAATTTTCCATTTTTTGGCAAAATAGACAGTGTATACATCATCCTTTTTTGCAAAAAATCGAAAAAATTTTTTTCACTCAATATTATACATTATTATACTCAAATGAAAGGGAATTTAAAGAGCTATTTAGCAGTACATAAATCTCTGGGAAATTCTGAGATTTAGTATGGATTTTGCATTGAAATGCATTAAAATTTCCATAATCGATCCTCCATAATTATCATTTTCTCAGGAACTAAGAGGAATTTCGCAGCGAAAAGTAGTTTTATTTGATGCCCTTAATATTTCCTTTCGTTTGAGTATAATATTGAGTGAAACAAAAATTTTCCATTTTTTTGGCAAAATAGACAGTGTATACATCATCCTTTTTTGCAAAAAATCGAAAAAATTTTTTCACTCAATATTATACATTATTATACTCAAATGAAAGGGAATTTAAAGAGCTATTTAGCAGTACATAAATCTCTGGGAAATTCTGAGATTTAGTATGGATTTTGCATTGAAATGCATTAAAATTTCCATAATCGATCCTCCATAATTATCATTTTCTCAGGAACTAAGAGGAATTTCGCAGCGAAAAGTAGTTTTATTTGATGCCCTTAATATTTCCTTTCGTTTGAGTATAATATTGAGTGAAACAAAAATTTTCCATTTTTTGGCAAAATAGACAGTGTATACATCATCCTTTTTTGCAAAAAATCGAAAAAATTTTTTTCACTCAATATTATACATTATTATACTCAAATGAAAGGGAATTTAAAGAGCTATTTAGCAGTACATAAATCTCTGGGAAATTCTGAGATTTAGTATGGATTTTGCATTGAAATGCATTAAAATTTCCATAATCGATCCTAAATAATTATCATTTTCTCAGGAACTAAGAGGAATTTCGCAGCGAAAAGTAGTTTTATTTTATGCCCTTAATATTTCCTTTCGTTTGAGTATAATATTGAGTGAAACAAAAATTTTCCATTTTTTGGCAAAATAGACAGTGTATACATCATCCTTTTTTGCAAAAAATCGAAAAAATTTTTTTCACTCAATATTATACATTATTATACTCAAATGAAAGGGAATTTAAAGAGCTATTTAGCAGTACATAAATCTCTGGGAAATTCTGAGATTTAGTATGGATTTTGCATTGAAATGCATTAAAATTTCCATAATCGATCCTCCATAATTATCATTTTCTCAGGAACTAAGAGGAATTTCGCAGCGAAAAGTAGTTATATTTGATGCCCTTAATATTTCCTTTCGTTTGAGTATAATATTGAGTGAAACAAAAATTTTCCATTTTTTGGCAAAATAGACAGTGTATACATCATCCTTTTTTGCAAAAAATCGAAAAAATTTTTTTCACTCAATATTATACATTATTATACTCAAATGAAAGGGAATTTAAAGAGCTATTTAGCAGTACATAAATCTCTGGGAAATTCTGAGATTTAGTATGGATTTTGCATTGAAATGCATTAAAATTTCCATAATCGATCCTCCATAATTATCATTTTCTCAGGAACTAAGAGGAATTTCGCAGCGAAAAGTAGTTTTATTTTATGCCCTTAATATTTCCTTTCGTTTGAGTATAATATTGAGTGAAACAAAAATTTTCCATTTTTTTGGCAAAATAGACAGTGTATACATCATCCTTTTTTGCAAAAAATCGAAAAAATTTTTTTCACTCAATATTATACATTATTATACTCAAATGAAAGGGAATTTAAAGAGCTATTTAGCAGTACATAAATCTCTGGGAAATTCTGAGATTTAGTATGGATTTTGCATTGAAATGCATTAAAATTTCCATAATCGATCCTCCATAATTATCATTTTCTCAGGAACTAAGAGGAATTTCGCAGCGAAAAGTAGTTTTATTTGATGCCCTTAATATTTCCTTTCGTTTGAGTATAATATTGAGTGAAACAAAAATTTTCCATTTTTTGGCAAAATAGACAGTGTATACATCATCCTTTTTTGCAAAAAATCGAAAAAATTTTTTTCACTCAATATTATACATTATTATACTCAAATGAAAGGGAATTTAAAGAGCTATTTAGCAGTACATAAATCTCTGGGAAATTCTGAGATTTAGTATGGATTTTGCATTGAAATGCATTAAAATTTCCATAATCGATCCTAAATAATTATCATTTTCTCAGGAACTAAGAGGAATTTCGCAGCGAAAAGTAGTTTTATTTGATGCCCTTAATATTTCCTTTCGTTTGAGTATAATATTGAGTGAAACAAAAATTTTCCATTTTTTGGCAAAATAGACAGTGTATACATCATCCTTTTTTGGAAAAAATCGAAAAAATTTTTTTCACTCAATATTATACATTATTATACTCAAATGAAAGGGAATTTAAAGAGCTATTTAGCAGTACATAAATCTCTGGGAAATTCTGAGATTTAGTATGGATTTTGCATTGAAATGCATTAAAATTTCCATAATCGATCCTCCATAATTATCATTTTCTCAGGAACTAAGAGGAATTTCGCAGCGAAAAGTAGTTTTATTTTATGCCCTTAATATTTCCTTTCGTTTGAGTATAATATTGAGTGAAACAAAAATTTTCCATTTTTTGGCAAAATAGACAGTGTATACATCATCCTTTTTTGCAAAAAATCGAAAAAATTTTTTTCACTCAATATTATACATTATTATACTCAAATGAAAGGGAATTTAAAGAGCTATTTAGCAGTACATAAATCTCTGGGAAATTCTGAGATTTAGTATGGATTTTGCATTGAAATGCATTAAAATTTCCATAATCGATCCTCCATAATTATCATTTTCTCAGGAACTAAGAGGAATTTCGCAGCGAAAAGTAGTTTTATTTTATGCCCTTAATATTTCCTTTCGTTTGAGTATAATATTGAGTGAAACAAAAATTTTCCATTTTTTGGCAAAATAGACAGTGTATACATCATCCTTTTTTGCAAAAAATCGAAAAAATTTTTTTCACTCAATATTATACATTATTATACTCAAATGAAAGGGAATTTAAAGAGCTATTTAGAAGTACATAAATCTCTGGGAAATTCTGAGATTTAGTATGGATTTTGCATTGAAATGCATTAAAATTTCCATAATCGATCCTCCATAATTATCATTTTCTCAGGAACTAAGAGGAATTTCGCAGCGAAAAGTAGTTTTATTTGATGCCCTTAATATTTCCTTTCGTTTGAGTATAATATTGAGTGAAACAAAAATTTTCCATTTTTTTGGCAAAATAGACAGTGTATACATCATCCTTTTTTGCAAAAAATCGAAAAAATTTTTTTCACTCAATATTATACATTATTATACTCAAATGAAAGGGAATTTAAAGAGCTATTTAGCAGTACATAAATCTCTGGGAAATTCTGAGATTTAGTATGGATTTTGCATTGAAATGCATTAAAATTTCCATAATCGATCCTCCATAATTATCATTTTCTCAGGAACTAAGAGGAATTTCGCAGCGAAAAGTAGTTTTATTTTATGCCCTTAATATTTCCTTTCGTTTGAGTATAATATTGAGTGAAACAAAAATTTTCCATTTTTTGGCAAAATAGACAGTGTATACATCATCCTTTTTTGCAAAAAATCGAAAAAATTTTTTTCACTCAATATTATACATTATTATACTCAAATGAAAGGGAATTTAAAGAGCTATTTAGAAGTACATAAATCTCTGGGAAATTCTGAGATTTAGTATGGATTTTGCATTGAAATGCATTAAAATTTCCATAATCGATCCTCCATAATTATCATTTTCTCAGGAACTAAGAGGAATTTCGCAGCGAAAAGTAGTTTTATTTGATGCCCTTAATATTTCCTTTCGTTTGAGTATAATATTGAGTGAAACAAAAATTTTCCATTTTTTGGCAAAATAGACAGTGTATACATCATCCTTTTTTGCAAAAAATCGAAAAAATTTTTTTCACTCAATATTATACATTATTATACTCAAATGAAAGGGAATTTAAAGAGCTATTTAGCAGTACATAAATCTCTGGGAAATTCTGAGATTTAGTATGGATTTTGCATTGAAATGCATTAAAATTTCCATAATCGATCCTCCATAATTATCATTTTCTCAGGAACTAAGAGGAATTTCGCAGCGAAAAGTAGTTTTATTTTATGCCCTTAATATTTCCTTTCGTTTGAGTATAATATTGAGTGAAACAAAAATTTTCCATTTTTTGGCAAAATAGACAGTGTATACATCATCCTTTTTTGCAAAAAATCGAAAAAATTTTTTTCACTCAATATTATACATTATTATACTCAAATGAAAGGGAATTTAAAGAGCTATTTAGCAGTACATAAATCTCTGGGAAATTCTGAGATTTAGTATGGATTTTGCATTGAAATGCATTAAAATTTCCATAATCGATCCTCCATAATTATCATTTTCTCAGGAACTAAGAGGAATTTCGCAGCGAAAAGTAGTTTTATTTTATGCCCTTAATATTTCCTTTCGTTTGAGTATAATATTGAGTGAAACAAAAATTTTCCATTTTTTGGCAAAATAGACAGTGTATACATCATCCTTTTTTGCAAAAAATCGAAAAAATTTTTTTCACTCAATATTATACATTATTATACTCAAATGAAAGGGAATTTAAAGAGCTATTTAGAAGTACATAAATCTCTGGGAAATTCTGAGATTTAGTATGGATTTTGCATTGAAATGCATTAAAATTTCCATAATCGATCCTCCATAATTATCATTTTCTCAGGAACTAAGAGGAATTTCGCAGCGAAAAGTAGTTTTATTTGATGCCCTTAATATTTCCTTTCGTTTGAGTATAATATTGAGTGAAACAAAAATTTTCCATTTTTTTGGCAAAATAGACAGTGTATACATCATCCTTTTTTGCAAAAAATCGAAAAAATTTTTTTCACTCAATATTATACATTATTATACTCAAATGAAAGGGAATTTAAAGAGCTATTTAGCAGTACATAAATCTCTGGGAAATTCTGAGACTTAGTATGGATTTTGCATTGAAATGCATTAAAATTTCCATAATCGATCCTCCATAATTATCATTTTCTCAGGAACTAAGAGGAATTTCGCAGCGAAAAGTAGTTTTATTTTATGCCCTTAATATTTCCTTTCGTTTGAGTATAATATTGAGTGAAACAAAAATTTTCCATTTTTTGGCAAAATAGACAGTGTATACATCATCCTTTTTTGCAAAAAATCGAAAAAATTTTTTTCACTCAATATTATACATTATTATACTCAAATGAAAGGGAATTTAAAGAGCTATTTAGAAGTACATAAATCTCTGGGAAATTCTGAGATTTAGTATGGATTTTGCATTGAAATGCATTAAAATTTCCATAATCGATCCTCCATAATTATCATTTTCTCAGGAACTAAGAGGAATTTCGCAGCGAAAAGTAGTTTTATTTGATGCCCTTAATATTTCCTTTCGTTTGAGTATAATATTGAGTGAAACAAAAATTTTCCATTTTTTGGCAAAATAGACAGTGTATACATCATCCTTTTTTGCAAAAAATCGAAAAAATTTTTTTCACTCAATATTATACATTATTATACTCAAATGAAAGGGAATTTAAAGAGCTATTTAGCAGTACATAAATCTCTGGGAAATTCTGAGATTTAGTATGGATTTTGCATTGAAATGCATTAAAATTTCCATAATCGATCCTCCATAATTATCATTTTCTCAGGAACTAAGAGGAATTTCGCAGCGAAAAGTAGTTTTATTTGATGCCCTTAATATTTCCTTTCGTTTGAGTATAATATTGAGTGAAACAAAAATTTTCCATTTTTTGGCAAAATAGACAGTGTATATATACATCATCCTTTTTTGCAAAAAATCGAAAAAATTTTTTTCACTCAATACTATACATTATTATACTCAAATGAAAGGGAATTTAAAGAGCTATTTAGCAGTACATAAATCTCTGGGAAATTCTGAGATTTAGTATGGATTTTGCATTGAAATGCATTAAAATTTCCATAATCGATCCTCCATAATTATCATTTTCTCAGGAACTAAGAGGAATTTCGCAGCGAAAAGTAGTTTTATTTGATGCCCTTAATATTTCCTTTCGTTTGAGTATAATATTGAGTGAAACAAAAATTTTCCATTTTTTGGCAAAATAGACAGTGTATACATCATCCTTTTTTGCAAAAAATCGAAAAAATTTTTTTCACTCAATATTATACATTATTATACTCAAATGAAAGGGAATTTAAAGAGCTATTTAGCAGTACATAAATCTCTGGGAAATTCTGAGATTTAGTATGGATTTTGCATTGAAATGCATTAAAATTTCCATAATCGATCCTCCATAATTATCATTTTCTCAGGAACTAAGAGGAATTTCGCAGCGAAAAGTAGTTTTATTTGATGCCCTTAATATTTCCTTTCGTTTGAGTATAATATTGAGTAAAACAAAAATTTTCCATTTTTTGGCAAAATATCATCCTTTTTTGCAAAAAATCGAAAAAATTTTTTTCACTCAATATTATACATTATTATACTCAAATGAAAGGGAATTTAAAGAGCTATTTAGCAGTACATAAATCTCTGGGAAATTCTGAGATTTAGTATGGATTTTGCATTGAAATGCATTAAAATTTCCATAATCGATCCTCCATAATTATCATTTTCTCAGGAACTAAGAGGAATTTCGCAGCGAAAAGTAGTTTTATTTGATGCCCTTAATATTTCCTTTCGTTTGAGTATAATATTGAGTGAAACAAAAATTTTCCATTTTTTGGCAAAATAGACAGTGTATACATCATCCTTTTTTGCAAAAAATCGAAAAAATTTTTTTCACTCAATATTATACATTATTATACTCAAATGAAAGGGAATTTAAAGAGCTATTTAGCAGTACATAAATCTCTGGGAAATTCTGAGATTTAGTATGGATTTTGCATTGAAATGCATTAAAATTTCCATAATCGATCCTCCATAATTATCATTTTCTCAGGAACTAAGAGGAATTTCGCAGCGAAAAGTAGTTTTATTTTATGCCCTTAATATTTCCTTTCGTTTGAGTATAATATTGAGTGAAACAAAAATTTTCCATTTTTTGGCAAAATAGACAGTGTATACATCATCCTTTTTTGCAAAAAATCGAAAAAATTTTTTTCACTCAATATTATACATTATTATACTCAAATGAAAGGGAATTTAAAGAGCTATTTAGAAGTACATAAATCTCTGGGAAATTCTGAGATTTAGTATGGATTTTGCATTGAAATGCATTAAAATTTCCATAATCGATCCTCCATAATTATCATTTTCTCAGGAACTAAGAGGAATTTCGCAGCGAAAAGTAGTTTTATTTGATGCCCTTAATATTTCCTTTCGTTTGAGTATAATATTGAGTGAAACAAAATTTTCCATTTTTTGGCAAAATAGACAGTGTATACATCATCCTTTTTTGCAAAAAATCGAAAAAATTTTTTTCACTCAATATTATACATTATTATACTCAAATGAAAGGGAATTCAAAGAGCTATTTAGCAGTACATAAATCTCTGGGAAATTCTGAGATTTAGTATGGATTTTGCATTGAAATGCATTAAAATTTCCATAATCGATCCTCCATAATTATCATTTTCTCAGGAACTAAGAGGAATTTCGCAGCGAAAAGTAGTTTTATTTGATGCCCTTAATATTTCCTTTCGTTTGAGTATAATATTGAGTGAAACAAAAATTTTCCATTTTTTGGCAAAATAGACAGTGTATACATCATCCTTTTTTGCAAAAAATCGAAAAAATTTTTTTCACTCAATATTATACATTATTATACTCAAATGAAAGGGAATTTAAAGAGCTATTTAGCAGTACATAAATCTCTGGGAAATTCTGAGATTTAGTATGGATTTTGCATTGAAATGCATTAAAATTTCCATAATCGATCCTCCATAATTATCATTTTCTCAGGAACTAAGAGGAATTTCGCAGCGAAAAGTAGTTTTATTTGATGCCCTTAATATTTCCTTTCGTTTGAGTATAATATTGAGTGAAACAAAAATTTTCCATTTTTTGGCAAAATAGACAGTGTATATACATCATCCTTTTTTGCAAAAAATCGAAAAAATTTTTTTCACTCAATATTATACATTATTATACTCAAATGAAAGGGAATTTAAAGAGCTATTTAGCAGTACATAAATCTCTGGGAAATTCTGAGATTTAGTATGGATTTTGCATTGAAATGCATTAAAATTTCCATAATCGATCCTCCATAATTATCATTTTCTCAGGAACTAAGAGGAATTTCGCAGCGAAAAGTAGTTTTATTTGATGCCCTTAATATTTCCTTTCGTTTGAGTATAATATTGAGTGAAACAAAAATTTTCCATTTTTTGGCAAAATAGACAGTGTATACATCATCCTTTTTTGCAAAAAATCGAAAAAAATTTTTTCACTCAATACTATACATTATTATACTCAAATGAAAGGGAATTTAAAGAGCTATTTAGCAGTACATAAATCTCTGGGAAATTCTGAGATTTAGTATGGATTTTGCATTGAAATGCATTAAAATTTCCATAATCGATCCTCCATAATTATCATTTTCTCAGGAACTAAGAGGAATTTCGCAGCGAAAAGTAGTTTTATTTGATGCCCTTAATATTTCCTTTCGTTTGAGTATAATATTGAGTGAAACAAAAATTTTCCATTTTTTGGCAAAATAGACAGTGTATACATCATCCTTTTTTGCAAAAAATCGAAAAAAATTTTTTCACTCAATATTATACATTATTATACTCAAATGAAAGGGAATTTAAAGAGCTATTTAGCAGTACATAAATCTCTGGGAAATTCTGAGATTTAGTATGGATTTTGCATTGAAATGCATTAAAATGTCCATAATCGATCCTCCATAATTATCATTTTCTCAGGAACTAAGAGGAATTTCGCAGCGAAAAGTAGTTTTATTTGATGCCCTTAATATTTCCTTTCGTTTGAGTATAATATTGAGTGAAACAAAAATTTTCCATTTTTTGGCAAAATAGACAGTGTATACATCATCCTTTTTTGCAAAAAATCGAAAAAATTTTTTTCACTCAATATTATACATTATTATACTCAAATGAAAGGGAATTTAAAGAGCTATTTAGCAGTACATAAATCTCTGGGAAATTCTGAGATTTAGTATGGATTTTGCATTGAAATGCATTAAAATTTCCATAATCGATCCTCCATAATTATCATTTTCTCAGGAACTAAGAGGAATTTCGCAGCGAAAAGTAGTTTTATTTGATGCCCTTAATATTTCCTTTCGTTTGAGTATAATATTGAGTGAAACAAAAATTTTCCATTTTTTGGCAAAATAGACAGTGTATACATCATCCTTTTTTGCAAAAAATCGAAAAAATTTTTTTCACTCAATATTATACATTATTATACTCAAATCAAAGGGAATTTAAAGAGCTATTTAGCAGTACATAAATCTCTGGGAAATTCTGAGATTTAGTATGGATTTTGCATTGAAATGCATTAAAATTTCCATAATCGATCCTCCATAATTATTATTTTCTCAGGAACTAAGAGGAATTTCGCAGCGAAAAGTAGTTTTATTTGATGCCCTTAATATTTCCTTTCGTTTGAGTATAATATTGAGTGAAACAAAAATTTTCCATTTTTTGGCAAAATAGACAGTGTATACATCATCTTTTTTGGAAAAAATCGAAAAAATTTTTTTCACTCAATATTATACATTATTATACTCAAATGAAAGGGAATTTAAAGAGCTATTTAGCAGTACATAAATCTCTGGGAAATTCTGAGATTTAGTATGGATTTTGCATTGAAATGCATTAAAATTTCCACATCAGCCAAAAGTAGTTTCGCAGCCAAAAGTAGTTTTATTTGATGCCCTTAATAATTCCTTTCGTTTGAGTATAATATTGAGTGAAACAAAAATTTTCCATTTTTTGGCAAAATAGACAGTGTATACATCATCCTTTTTTGCAAAAAATCGAAAAAATTGTTTTCACTCAATATTATACATTATTATACTCAAATGAAAGGGAATTTAAAGAGCTAATAGCAGTACATAAATCTCTGAGAAATTCTGAGATTTAGTATGGATTTTGCATTGAAATGCATTAAAATTTCCATAATCGATCCTCCATAATTATCATTTTCTCAGGAACTAAGAGGAATTTCGCAACGAAAAGTAGTTTTATTTGTTGCCCTTAATATTTCCTTTCGTTTGAGTATAATATTGAGTGAAACAAAAATTTTCCATTTTTTGGCAAAATAGACAGTGTATACATCATCCTTTTTTGCAAAAAATCGAAAAAATTTTTTTCACTCAATATTATACATTATTATACTCAAATGAAAGGGAATTTAAAGAGCTATTTAGCAGTACATAAATCTCTGGGAAATTCTGAGATTTAGTATGGATTTTGCATTGAAATGCATTAAAATTTCCATAATCGATCCTCCATAATTATCATTTTCTCAGGAACTAAGAGGAATTTCGCAGCGAAAAGTAGTTTTATTTGATGCCCTTAATATTTCCTTTCGTTTGAGTATAATATTGAGTGAAACAAAAATTTTCCATTTTTTGGCAAAATAGACAGTGTATACATCATCCTTTTTTGCAAAAAATCGAAAAAATTTTTTTCACTCAATACTATACATTATTATACTCAAATGAAAGGGAATTTAAAGAGCTATTTAGCAGTAATAAATCTCTGGGAAATTCTGAGATTTAGTATGGATTTTGCATTGAAATGCATTAAAATTTCCATAATCGATCCTCCATAATTATCATTTTCTCAGGAACTAAGAGGAATTTCGCAGCGAAAAGTAGTTTTATTTGATGCCCTTAATATTTCCTTTCGTTTGAGTATAATATTGAGTGAAACAAAAATTTTCCATTTTTTGGCAAAATAGACAGTGTATACATCATCCTTTTTTGCAAAAAATCGAAAAAATTTTTTTCACTCAATATTATACATTATTATACTCAAATGAAAGGGAATTTAAAGAGCTATTTAGCAGTACATAAATCTCTGGGAAATTCTGAGATTTAGTATGGATTTTGCATTGAAATGCATTAAAATTTCCATAATCGATCCTCCATAATTATCATTTTCTCAGGAACTAAGAGGAATTTCGCAGCGAAAAGTAGTTTTATTTGATGCCCTTAATATTTCCTTTCGTTTGAGTATAATATTGAGTGAAACAAAAATTTTCCATTTTTTGGCAAAATAGACAGTGTATACATCATCCTTTTTTGCAAAAAATCGAAAAAATTTTTTTCACTCAATATTATACATTATTATACTCAAATGAAAGGGAATTTAAAGAGCTATTTAGCAGTACATAAATCTCTGGGAAATTCTGAGATTTAGTATGGATTTTGCATTGAAATGCATTAAAATTTCCATAATCGATCCTCCATAATTATCATTTTCTCAGGAACTAAGAGGAATTTCGCAGCGAAAAGTAGTTTTATTTGATGCCCTTAATATTTCCTTTCGTTTGAGTATAATATTGAGTGAAACAAAAATTTTCCATTTTTTGGCAAAATAGACAGTGTATACATCATCATTTTTTGCAAAAAATCGAAAAAATTTTTTTCACTCAATATTATACATTATTATACTCAAATGAAAGGGAATTTAAAGAGCTATTTAGCAGTACATAAATATCTGGGAAATTCTGAGATTTAGTATGGATTTTGCATTGAAATGCATTAAAATTTCCATAATCGATCCTAAATAATTATCATTTTCTCAGGAACTAAGAGGAATTTCGCAGCGAAAAGTAGTTTTATTTTATGCCCTTAATATTTCCTTTCGTTTGAGTATAATATTGAGTGAAACAAAAATTTTCCATTTTTTGGCAAAATAGACAGTGTATACATCATCCTTTTTTGCAAAAAATCGAAAAAATTTTTTTCACTCAATATTATACATTATTATACTCAAATGAAAGAGAATTTAAAGAGCTATTTAGCAGTACATAAATCTCTGGGAAATTCTGAGATTTAGTATGGATTTTGCATTGAAATGCATTAAAATTTCCATAATCGATCCTCCATAATTATCATTTTCTCAGGAACTAAGAGGAATTTCGCAGCGAAAAGTAGTTTTATTTGATGCCCTTAATATTTCCTTTCGTTTGAGTATAATATTGAGTGAAACAAAAATTTTCCATTTTTTGGCAAAATAGACAGTGTATACATCATCCTTTTTTGCAAAAAATCGAAAAAATTTTTTTCACTCAATATTATACATTATTATACTCAAATGAAAGGGAATTTAAAGAGCTATTTAGCAGTACATAAATCTCTGGGAAATTCTGAGATTTAGTATGGATTTTGCATTGAAATGCATTAAAATTTCCATAATCGATCCTAAATAATTATCATTTTCTCAGGAACTAAGAGGAATTTCGCAGCGAAAAGTAGTTTTATTTTATGCCCTTAATATTTCCTTTCGTTTGAGTATAATATTGAGTGAAACAAAAATTTTCCATTTTTTGGCAAAATAGACAGTGTATACATCATCCTTTTTTGCAAAAAATCGAAAAAATTTTTTTCACTCAATATTATACATTATTATACTCAAATGAAAGGGAATTTAAAGAGCTATTTAGCAGTACATAAATCTCTGGGAAATTCTGAGATTTAGTATGGATTTTGCATTGAAATGCATTAAAATTTCCATAATCGATCCTCCATAATTATTATTTTCTCAGGAACTAAGAGGAATTTCGCAGCGAAAATTAGTTTTATTTGATGCCCTTAATATTTCCTTTCGTTTGAGTATAATATTGAGTGAAACAAAAATTTTCCATTTTTTTGGCAAAATAGACAGTGTATACATCATCCTTTTTTGCAAAAAATCGAAAAAATTTTTTTCACTCAATATTATACATTATTATACTCAAATGAAAGGGAATTTAAATAGCTATTTAGCAGTACATAAATCTCTGGGAAATTCTGAGATTTAGTATGGATTTTGCATTGAAATGCATTAAAATTTCCATAATCGATCCTCCATAATTATCATTTTCTCAGGAACTAAGAGGAATTTCGCAGCGAAAAGTAGTTATATTTGATGCCCTTAATATTTCCTTTCGTTTGAGTATAATATTGAGTGAAACAAAAATTTTCCATTTTTTGGCAAAATAGACAGTGTATACATCATCCTTTTTTGCAAAAAATCGAAAAAATTTTTTTCACTCAATATTATACATTATTATACTCAAATGAAAGGGAATTTAAAGAGCTATTTAGCAGTACATAAATCTCTGGGAAATTCTGAGATTTAGTATGGATTTTGCATTGAAATGCATTAAAATTTCCATAATCGATCCTCCATAATTATCATTTTCTCAGGAACTAAGAGGAATTTCGCAGCGAAAAGTAGTTTTATTTTATGCCCTTAATATTTCCTTTCGTTTGAGTATAATATTGAGTGAAACAAAAATTTTCCATTTTTTGGCAAAATAGACAGTGTATACATCATCCTTTTTTGCAAAAAATCGAAAAAATTTTTTTCACTCAATATTATACATTATTATACTCAAATGAAAGGGAATTTAAAGAGCTATTTAGCAGTACATAAATCTCTGGGAAATTCTGAGATTTAGTATGGATTTTGCATTGAAATGCATTAAAATTTCCATAATCGATCCTAAATAATTATCATTTTCTCAGGAACTAAGAGGAATTTCGCAGCGAAAAGTAATTTTATTTGATGCCCTTAATATTTCCTTTCGTTTGAGTATAATATTGAGTGAAACAAAAATTTTCCATTTTTTGGCAAAATAGACAGTGTATACATCATCCTTTTTTGGAAAAAATCGAAAAAATTTTTTTCACTCAATATTATACATTATTATACTCAAATGAAAGGGAATTTAAAGAGCTATTTAGCAGTACATAAATCTCTGGGAAATTCTGAGATTTAGTATGGATTTTGCATTGAAATGCATTAAAATTTCCATAATCGATCCTCCATAATTATCATTTTCTCAGGAACTAAGAGGAATTTCGCAGCGAAAAGTAGTTTTATTTTATGCCCTTAATATTTCCTTTCGTTTGAGTATAATATTGAGTGAAACAAAAATTTTCCATTTTTTGGCAAAATAGACAGTGTATACATCATCCTTTTTTGCAAAAAATCGAAAAAATTTTTTTCACTCAATATTATACATTATTATACTCAAATGAAAGGGAATTTAAAGAGCTATTTAGAAGTACATAAATCTCTGGGAAATTCTGAGATTTAGTATGGATTTTGCATTGAAATGCATTAAAATTTCCATAATCGATCCTCCATAATTATCATTTTCTCAGGAACTAAGAGGAATTTCGCAGCGAAAAGTAGTTTTATTTGATGCCCTTAATATTTCCTTTCGTTTGAGTATAATATTGAGTGAAACAAAAATTTTCCATTTTTTTGGCAAAATAGACAGTGTATACATCATCCTTTTTTGCAAAAAATCGAAAAAATTTTTTTCACTCAATATTATACATTATTATACTCAAATGAAAGGGAATTTAAAGAGCTATTTAGCAGTACATAAATCTCTGGGAAATTCTGAGATTTAGTATGGATTTTGCATTGAAATGCATTAAAATTTCCATAATCGATCCTCCATAATTATCATTTTCTCAGGAACTAAGAGGAATTTCGCAGCGAAAAGTAGTTTTATTTGATGCCCTTAATATTTCCTTTCGTTTGAGTATAATATTGAGTGAAACAAAAATTTTCCATTTTTTGGCAAAATAGACAGTGTATACATCATCCTTTTTTGCAAAAAATCGAAAAAATTTTTTTCACTCAATATTATACATTATTATACTCAAATGAAAGGGAATTTAAAGAGCTATTTAGCAGTACATAAATCTCTGGGAAATTCTGAGACTTAGTATGGATTTTGCATTGAAATGCATTAAAATTTCCATAATCGATCCTCCATAATTATCATTTTCTCAGGAACTAAGAGGAATTTCGCAGCGAAAAGTAGTTTTATTTTATGCCCTTAATATTTCCTTTCGTTTGAGTATAATATTGAGTGAAACAAAAATTTTCCATTTTTTGGCAAAATAGACAGTGTATACATCATCCTTTTTTGCAAAAAATCGAAAAAATTTTTTTCACTCAATATTATACATTATTATACTCAAATGAAAGGGAATTTAAAGAGCTATTTAGAAGTACATAAATCTCTGGGAAATTCTGAGATTTAGTATGGATTTTGCATTGAAATGCATTAAAATTTCCATAATCGATCCTCCATAATTATCATTTTCTCAGGAACTAAGAGGAATTTCGCAGCGAAAAGTAGTTTTATTTGATGCCCTTAATATTTCCTTTCGTTTGAGTATAATATTGAGTGAAACAAAAATTTTCCATTTTTTTGGCAAAATAGACAGTGTATACATCATCCTTTTTTGCAAAAAATCGAAAAAATTTTTTTCACTCAATATTATACATTATTATACTCAAATGAAAGGGAATTTAAAGAGCTATTTAGCAGTACATAAATCTCTGGGAAATTCTGAGATTTAGTATGGATTTTGCATTGAAATGCATTAAAATTTCCATAATCGATCCTCCATAATTATCATTTTCTCAGGAACTAAGAGGAATTTCGCAGCGAAAAGTAGTTTTATTTGATGCCCTTAATATTTCCTTTCGTTTGAGTATAATATTGAGTGAAACAAAAATTTTCCATTTTTTGGCAAAATAGACAGTGTATACATCATCCTTTTTTGCAAAAAATCGAAAAAATTTTTTTCACTCAATATTATACATTATTATACTCAAATGAAAGGGAATTTAAAGAGCTATTTAGCAGTACATAAATCTCTGGGAAATTCTGAGATTTAGTATGGATTTTGCATTGAAATGCATTAAAATTTCCATAATCGATCCTCCATAATTATCATTTTCTCAGGAACTAAGAGGAATTTCGCAGCGAAAAGTAGTTTTATTTGATGCCCTTAATATTTCCTTTCGTTTGAGTATAATATTGAGTGAAACAAAAATTTTCCATTTTTTGGCAAAATAGACAGTGTATACATCATCCTTTTTTGCAAAAAATCGAAAAAATTTTTTTCACTCAATATTATACATTATTATACTCAAATGAAAGGGAATTTAAAGAGCTATTTAGCAGTACATAAATCTCTGGGAAATTCTGAGATTTAGTATGGATTTTGCATTGAAATGCATTAAAATTTCCATAATCGATCCTCCATAATTATCATTTTCTCAGGAACTAAGAGGAATTTCGCAGCGAAAAGTAGTTTTATTTGATGCCCTTAATATTTCCCTTCGTTTGAGTATAATATTGAGTGAAACAAAAATTTTCCATTTTTTGGCAAAATAGACAGTGTATACATCATCCTTTTTTGCAAAAAATCGAAAAAATTTTTTTCACTCAATATTATACATTATTATACTCAAATGAAAGGGAATTTAAAGAGCTATTTAGCAGTACATAAATCTCTGGGAAATTCTGAGATTTAGTATGGATTTTGCATTGAAATGCATTAAAATTTCCATAATCGATCCTCCATAATTATCATTTTCTCAGGAACTAAGAGGAATTTCGCAGCGAAAAGTAGTTTTATTTGATGCCCTTAATATTTCCTTTCGTTTGAGTATAATATTGAGTGAAACAAAAATTTTCCATTTTTTGGCAAAATAGACAGTGTATACATCATCCTTTTTTGCAAAAAATCGAAAAAATTTTTTTCACTCAATATTATACATTATTATACTCAAATGAAAGGGAATTTAAAGAGCTATTTAGCAGTACATAAATCTCTGGGAAATTCTGAGATTTAGTATGGATTTTGCATTGAAATGCATTAAAATTTCCATAATCGATCCTCCATAATTATCATTTTCTCAGGAACTAAGAGGAATTTCGCAGCGAAAAGTAGTTTTATTTTATGCCCTTAATATTTCCTTTCGTTTGAGTATAATATTGAGTGAAACAAAAATTTTCCATTTTTTGGCAAAATAGACAGTGTATACATCATCCTTTTTTGCAAAAAATCGAAAAAATTTTTTTCACTCAATATTATACATTATTATACTCAAATGAAAGGGAATTTAAAGAGCTATTTAGAAGTACATAAATCTCTGGGAAATTCTGAGATTTAGTATGGATTTTGCATTGAAATGCATTAAAATTTCCATAATCGATCCTCCATAATTATCATTTTCTCAGGAACTAAGAGGAATTTCGCAGCGAAAAGTAGTTTTATTTGATGCCCTTAATATTTCCTTTCGTTTGAGTATAATATTGAGTGAAACAAAAATTTTCCATTTTTTTGGCAAAATAGACAGTGTATACATCATCCTTTTTTGCAAAAAATCGAAAAAATTTTTTTCACTCAATATTATACATTATTATACTCAAATGAAAGGGAATTCAAAGAGCTATTTAGCAGTACATAAATCTCTGGGAAATTCTGAGATTTAGTATGGATTTTGCATTGAAATGCATTAAAATTTCCATAATCGATCCTCCATAATTATCATTTTCTCAGGAACTAAGAGGAATTTCGCAGCGAAAAGTAGTTTTATTTGATGCCCTTAATATTTCCTTTCGTTTGAGTATAATATTGAGTGAAACAAAAATTTTCCATTTTTTGGCAAAATAGACAGTGTATACATCATCCTTTTTTGCAAAAAATCGAAAAAATTTTTTTCACTCAATATTATACATTATTATACTCAAATGAAAGGGAATTTAAAGAGCTATTTAGCAGTACATAAATCTCTGGGAAATTCTGAGATTTAGTATGGATTTTGCATTGAAATGCATTAAAATTTCCATAATCGATCCTCCATAATTATCATTTTCTCAGGAACTAAGAGGAATTTCGCAGCGAAAAGTAGTTTTATTTGATGCCCTTAATATTTCCTTTCGTTTGAGTATAATATTGAGTGAAACAAAAATTTTCCATTTTTTGGCAAAATAGACAGTGTATACATCATCCTTTTTTGCAAAAAATCGAAAAAATTTTTTTCACTCAATATTATACATTATTATACTCAAATGAAAGGGAATTTAAAGAGCTATTTAGCAGTACATAAATCTCTGGGAAATTCTGAGATTTAGTATGGATTTTGCATTGAAATGCATTAAAATTTCCATAATCGATCCTCCATAATTATCATTTTCTCAGGAACTAAGAGGAATTTCGCAGCGAAAAGTAGTTTTATTTGATGCCCTTAATATTTCCTTTCGTTTGAGTATAATATTGAGTGAAACAAAAATTTTCCATTTTTTGGCAAAATAGACAGTGTATACATCATCCTTTTTTGCAAAAAATCGAAAAAATTTTTTTCACTCAATATTATACATTATTATACTCAAATGAAAGGGAATTTAAAGAGCTATTTAGCAGTACATAAATATCTGGGAAATTCTGAGATTTAGTATGGATTTTGCATTGAAATGCATTAAAATTTCCATAATCGATCCTAAATAATTATCATTTTCTCAGGAACTAAGAGGAATTTCGCAGCGAAAAGTAGTTTTATTTTATGCCCTTAATATTTCCTTTCGTTTGAGTATAATATTGAGTGAAACAAAAATTTTCCATTTTTTGGCAAAATAGACAGTGTATACATCATCCTTTTTTGCAAAAAATCGAAAAAATTTTTTTCACTCAATATTATACATTATTATACTCAAATGAAAGGGAATTTAAAGAGCTATTTAGCAGTACATAAATCTCTGGGAAATTCTGAGATTTAGTATGGATTTTGCATTGAAATGCATTAAAATTTCCATAATCGATCCTCCATAATTATCATTTTCTCAGGAACTAAGAGGAATTTCGCAGCGAAAAGTAGTTTTATTTGATGCCCTTAATATTTCCTTTCGTTTGAGTATAATATTGAGTGAAACAAAAATTTTCCATTTTTTGGCAAAATAGACAGTGTATACATCATCCTTTTTTGCAAAAAATCGAAAAAATTTTTTTCACTCAATATTATACATTATTATACTCAAATGAAAGGGAATTTAAAGAGCTATTTAGCAGTACATAAATCTCTGGGAAATTCTGAGATTTAGTATGGATTTTGCATTGAAATGCATTAAAATTTCCATAATCGATCCTCCATAATTATCATTTTCTCAGGAACTAAGAGGAATTTCGCAGCGAAAAGTAGTTTTATTTGATGCCCTTAATATTTCCTTTCGTTTGAGTATAATATTGAGTGAAACAAAAATTTTCCATTTTTTGGCAAAATAGACAGTGTATACATCATCCTTTTTTGCAAAAAATCGAAAAAATTTTTTTCACTCAATACTATACATTATTATACTCAAATGAAAGGGAATTTAAAGAGCTATTTAGCAGTACATAAATCTCTGGGAAATTCTGAGATTTAGTATGGATTTTGCATTGAAATGCATTAAAATTTCCATAATCGATCCTCCATAATTATCATTTTCTCAGGAACTAAGAGGAATTTCGCAGCGAAAAGTAGTTTTATTTGATGCCCTTAATATTTCCTTTCGTTTGAGTATAATATTGAGTGAAACAAAAATTTTCCATTTTTTGGCAAAATAGACAGTGTATACATCATCCTTTTTTGCAAAAAATCGAAAAAATTTTTTTCACTCAATATTATACATTATTATACTCAAATGAAAGGGAATTTAAAGAGCTATTTAGCAGTACATAAATCTCTGGGAAATTCTGAGATTTAGTATGGATTTTGCATTGAAATGCATTAAAATGTCCATAATCGATCCTCCATAATTATCATTTTCTCAGGAACTAAGAGGAATTTCGCAGCGAAAAGTAGTTTTATTTGATGCCCTTAATATTTCCTTTCGTTTGAGTATAATATTGAGTGAAACAAAAATTTTCCATTTTTTGGCAAAATAGACAGTGTATACATCATCCTTTTTTGCAAAAAATCGAAAAAATTTTTTTCACTCAATATTATACATTATTATACTCAAATGAAAGGGAATTTAAAGAGCTATTTAGCAGTACATAAATCTCTGGGAAATTCTGAGATTTAGTATGGATTTTGCATTGAAATGCATTAAAATTTCCATAATCGATCCTCCATAATTATCATTTTCTCAGGAACTAAGAGGAATTTCGCAGCGAAAAGTAGTTTTATTTGATGCCCTTAATATTTCCTTTCGTTTGAGTATAATATTGAGTGAAACAAAAATTTTCCATTTTTTGGCAAAATAGACAGTGTATACATCATCCTTTTTTGCAAAAAATCGAAAAAATTTTTTTCACTCAATATTATACATTATTATACTCAAATCAAAGGGAATTTAAAGAGCTATTTAGCAGTACATAAATCTCTGGGAAATTCTGAGATTTAGTATGGATTTTGCATTGAAATGCATTAAAATTTCCATAATCGATCCTCCATAATTATTATTTTCTCAGGAACTAAGAGGAATTTCGCAGCGAAAAGTAGTTTTATTTGATGCCCTTAATATTTCCTTTCGTTTGAGTATAATATTGAGTGAAACAAAAATTTTCCATTTTTTGGCAAAATAGACAGTGTATACATCATCCTTTTTTGGAAAAAATCGAAAAAATTTTTTTCACTCAATATTATACATTATTATACTCAAATGAAAGGGAATTTAAAGAGCTATTTAGCAGTACATAAATCTCTGGGAAATTCTGAGATTTAGTATGGATTTTGCATTGAAATGCATTAAAATTTCCACATCAGCCAAAAGTAGTTTCGCAGCCAAAAGTAGTTTTATTTGATGCCCTTAATAATTCCTTTCGTTTGAGTATAATATTGAGTGAAACAAAAATTTTCCATTTTTTGGCAAAATAGACAGTGTATACATCATCCTTTTTTGCAAAAAATCGAAAAAATTGTTTTCACTCAATATTATACATTATTATACTCAAATGAAAGGGAATTTAAAGAGCTATTTAGCAGTACATAAATCTCTGGGAAATTCTGAGATTTAGTATGGATTTTGCATTGAAATGCATTAAAATTTCCATAATCGATCCTCCATAATTATCATTTTCTCAGGAACTAAGAGGAATTTCGCAGCGAAAAGTAGTTTTATTTGATGCCCTTAATATTTCCTTTCGTTTGAGTATAATATTGAGTGAAACAAAAATTTTCCATTTTTTGGCAAAATAGACAGTGTATACATCATCCTTTTTTGCAAAAAATCGAAAAAATTTTTTTCACTCAATATTATACATTATTATACTCAAATGAAAGGGAATTTAAAGAGCTATTTAGCAGTACATAAATCTCTGGGAAATTCTGAGATTTAGTATGGATTTTGCATTGAAATGCATTAAAATTTCCATAATCGATTTTCCATAATTATCATTTTCTCAGGAACTAAGAGGAATTTCGCAGCGAAAAGTAGTTTTATTTGATGCCCTTAATATTTCCTTTCGTTTGAGTATAATATTGAGTGAAACAAAAATTTTCCATTTTTTGGCAAAATAGACAGTGTATACATCATCCTTTTTTGCAAAAAATCGAAAAAATTTTTTTCACTCAATATTATACATTATTATACTCAAATGAAAGGGAATTTAAAGAGCTATTTAGCAGTACATAAATCTCTGGGAAATTCTGAGATTTAGTATGGATTTTGCATTGAAATACATTAAAATTTCCACATCAGCAAAAGTAGTTTCGCAGCCAAAAGTAGTTTTATTTGATGCCCTTAATAATTCCTTTCGTTTGAGTATAATATTGAGTGAAACAAAAATTTTCCATTTTTTGGCAAAATAGACAGTGTATACATCATCCTTTTTTGCAAAAAATCGAAAAAATTGTTTTCACTCAATATTATACATTATTATACTCAAATGAAAGGGAATTTAAAGAGCTAATAGCAGTACATAAATCTCTGAGAAATTCTGAGATTTAGTATGGATTTTGCATTGAAATGCATTAAAATTTCCATAATCGATCCTCCATAATTATCATTTTCTCAGGAACTAAGAGGAATTTCGCAACGAAAAGTAGTTTTATTTGTTGCCCTTAATATTTCCTTTCGTTTGAGTATAATATTGAGTGAAACAAAAATTTTCCATTTTTTGGCAAAATAGACAGTGTATACATCATCCTTTTTTGCAAAAAATCGAAAAAATTTTTTTCACTCAATATTATACATTATTATACTCAAATGAAAGGGAATTTAAAGAGCTATTTAGCAGTACATAAATCTCTGGGAAATTCTGAGATTTAGTATGGATTTTGCATTGAAATGCATTAAAATTTCCATAATCGATCCTCCATAATTATCATTTTCTCAGGAACTAAGAGGAATTTCGCAGCGAAAAGTAGTTTTATTTGATGCCCTTAATATTTCCTTTCGTTTGAGTATAATATTGAGTGAAACAAAAATTTTCCATTTTTTGGCAAAATAGACAGTGTATACATCATCCTTTTTTGCAAAAAATCGAAAAAATTTTTTTCACTCAATACTATACATTATTATACTCAAATGAAAGGGAATTTAAAGAGGTATTTAGCAGTACATAAATCTCTGGGAAATTCTGAGATTTAGTATGGATTTTGCATTGAAATGCATTAAAATTTCCATAATCGATCCTCCATAATTATCATTTTCTCAGGAACTAAGAGGAATTTCGCAGCGAAAAGTAGTTTTATTTGATGCCCTTAATGTTTCCTTTCGTTTGAGTATAATATTGAGTGAAACAAAAATTTTATATTTTTTGGCAAAATAGACAGTGTATACATCATCCTTTTTTGCAAAAAATCGAAAAAATTTTTTTCACTCAATATTATACATTATTATACTCAAATGAAAGGGAATTTAAAGAGCTATTTAGCAGTACATAAATCTCTGGGAAATTCTGAGATTTAGTATGGATTTTGCATTGAAATGCATTAAAATTTCCATAATCGATCCTCCATAATTATCATTTTCTCAGGAACTAAGAGGAATTTCGCAGCGAAAAGTAGTTTTATTTGATGCCCTTAATATTTCCTTTCGTTTGAGTATAATATTGAGTGAAACAAAAATTTTCCATTTTTTGGCAAAATAGACAGTGTATACATCATCCTTTTTTGCAAAAAATCGAAAAAATTTTTTTCACTCAATATTATACATTATTATACTCAAATGAAAGGGAATTTAAAGAGCTATTTAGCAGTACATAAATCTCTGGGAAATTCTGAGATTTAGTATGGATTTTGCATTGAAATGCATTAAAATTTCCATAATCGATCCTCCATAATTATCATTTTCTCAGGAACTAAGAGGAATTTCGCAGCGAAAAGTAGTTTTATTTGATGCCCTTAATATTTCCTTTCGTTTGAGTATAATATTGAGTAAAACAAAAATTTTCCATTTTTTGGCAAAATAGACAGTGTATACATCATCCTTTTTTGCAAAAAATCGAAAAAATTTTTTTCACTCAATATTATACATTATTATACTCAAATGAAAGGGAATTTAAAGAGATATTTAGCAGTACATAAATCTCTGGGAAATTCTGAGATTTAGTATGGATTTTGCATTGAAATGCATTAAAATTTCCATAATCGATCCTCCATAATTATCATTTTCTCAGGAACTAAGAGGAATTTCGCAGCGTAGTTTTATTTGATGCCCTTAATATTTCCTTTCGTTTGAGTATAATATTGAGTGAAACAAAAATTTTCCATTTTTTGGCAAAATAGACAGTGTATACATCATCCTTTTTTGCAAAAAATCGAAAAAATTTTTTTCACTCAATATTATACATTATTATACTCAAATGAAAGGGAATTTAAAGAGCTATTTAGCAGTACATAAATCTCTGGGAAATTCTGAGATTTAGTATGGATTTTGCATTGAAATGCATTAAAATTTCCATAATCGATCCTCCATAATTATCATTTTCTCAGGAACTAAGAGGAATTTCGCAGCGAAAAGTAGTTTTATTTGATGCCCTTAATATTTCCTTTCGTTTGAGTATAATATTGAGTGAAACAAAAATTTTCCATTTTTTGGCAAAATAGACAGTGTATACATCATCCTTTTTTGCAAAAAATCGAAAAAATTTTTTTCACTCAATATTATACATTATTATACTCAAATGAAAGGGAATTTAAAGAGCTATTTAGCAGTACATAAATCTCTGGGAAATTCTGAGATTTAGTATGGATTTTGCATTGAAATGCATTAAAATTTCCATAATCGATCCTCCATAATTATCATTTTCTCAGGAACTAAGAGGAATTTCGCAGCGAAAAGTAGTTTTATTTGATGCCCTTAATATTTCCTTTCGTTTGAGTATAATATTGAGTGAAACAAAAATTTTCCATTTTTTGGCAAAATAGACAGTCCTTTTTTGGAAAAAATCGAAAAAATTTTTTTCACTCAATATTATACATTATTATACTCAAATGAAAGGGAATTTAAAGAGCTATTTAGCAGTACATAAATCTCTGGGAAATTCTGAGATTTAGTATGGATTTTGCATTGAAATGCATTAAAATTTCCACATCAGCCAAAAGTAGTTTCGCAGCCAAAAGTAGTTTTATTTGATGCCCTTAATAATTCCTTTCGTTTGAGTATAATATTGAGTGAAACAAAAATTTTCCATTTTTTGGCAAAATAGACAGTGTATACATCATCCTTTTTTGCAAAAAATCGAAAAAATTGTTTTCACTCAATATTATACATTATTATACTCAAATGAAAGGGAATTTAAAGAGCTAATAGCAGTACATAAATCTCTGAGAAATTCTGAGATTTAGTATGGATTTTGCATTGAAATGCATTAAAATTTCCATAATCGATCCTCCATAATTATCATTTTCTCAGGAACTAAGAGGAATTTCGCAACGAAAAGTAGTTTTATTTGTTGCCCTTAATATTTCCTTTCGTTTGAGTATAATATTGAGTGAAACAAAAATTTTCCATTTTTTTGGCAAAATAGACAGTGTATGCATCATCCTTTTTTGCAAAAAATCGAAAAAATTTTTTTCACTCAATATTATACATTATTATACTCAAATGAAAGGGAATTTAAAGAGCTATTTAGCAGTACATAAATCTCTAGGAAATTGTGAGATTTAGTATGGATTTTGCATTGAA
>CATIYI010000043.1:35000-61738 GCA_949748255.1 Eustalomyia histrio
AAAAATTTTCCATTTTTTGGCAAAATAGACAGTGTATACATCATCCTTTTTTGCAAAAAATCGAAAAAATTTTTTTCACTCAATATTATACATTATTATACTCAAATGAAAGGGAATTTAAAGAGCTATTTAGCAGTACATAAATCTCTGGGAAATTCTGAGATTTAGTATGGATTTTGCATTGAAATGCATTAAAATTTCCATAATCGATCCTCCATAATTATCATTTTCTCAGGAACTAAGAGGAATTTCGCAGCGAAAAGTAGTTTTATTTGATGCCCTTAATATTTCCTTTCGTTTGAGTATAATATTGAGTGAAAAAAAAATTTCCATTTTTTGGCAAAATAGACAGTGTATACATCATCCTTTTTTGCAAAAAATCGAAAAAATTTTTTTCACTCAATATTATACATTATTATACTCAAATGAAAGGGAATTTAAAGAGCTATTTAGCAGTACATAAATCTCTGGGAAATTCTGAGATTTAGTATGGATTTTGCATTGAAATGCATTAAAATTTCCATAATCGATCCTCCATAATTATCATTTTCTCAGGAACTAAGAGGAATTTCGCAGCGAAAAGTAGTTTTATTTGATGCCCTTAATATTTCCTTTCGTTTGAGTATAATATTGAGTGAAACAAAAATTTTCCATTTTTTTGGCAAAATAGATACATCATCCTTTTTTGCAAAAAATCGAAAAAATTTTTTTCACTCAATATTATACATTATTATACTCAAATGAAAGGGAATTTAAAGAGCTATTTAGCAGTACATAAATCTCTGGGAAATTCTGAGATTTAGTATGGATTTTGCATTGAAATGCATTAAAATTTCCATAATCGATCCTCCATAATTATCATTTTCTCAGGAACTAAGAGGAATTTCGCAGCGAAAAGTAGTTTTATTTGATGCCCTTAATATTTCCTTTCGTTTGAGTATAATATTGAGTGAAACAAAAATTTTCCATTTTTTGGCAAAATAGACAGTGTATACATCATCCTTTTTTGCAAAAAATCGAAAAAATTTTTTTCACTCAATATTATACATTATTATACTTAAATGAAAGGGAATTTAAAGAGCTATTTAGCAGTACATAAATCTCTGGGAAATTCTGAGATTTAGTATGGATTTTGCATTGAAATGCATTAAAATTTCCATAATCGATCCTCCATAATTATCATTTTCTCAGGAACTAAGAGGAATTTCGCAGCGAAAAGTAGTTTTATTTGATGCCCTTAATATTTCCTTTCGTTTGAGTATAATATTGAGTGAAACAAAAATTTTCCATTTTTTGGCAAAATAGACAGTGTATACATCATCCTTTTTTGCAAAAAATCGAAAAAATTTTTTTCACTCAATATTATACATTATTATACTCAAATGAAAGGGAATTTAAAGAGCTATTTAGCAGTACATAAATCTCTGGGAAATTCTGAGATTTAGTATGGATTTTGCATTGAAATGCATTAAAATTTCCATAATCGATCCTCCATAATTATCATTTTCTCAGGAACTAAGAGGAATTTCGCAGCGAAAAGTAGTTTTATTTGATGCCCTTAATATTTCCTTTCGTTTGAGTATAATATTGAGTGAAACAAAAATTTTCCATTTTTTGGCAAAATAGACAGTGTATACATCATCCTTTTTTGCAAAAAATCGAAAAAATTTTTTTCACTCAATATTATACATTATTATACTCAAATGAAAGGGAATTTAAAGAGCTATTTAGCAGTACATAAATCTCTGGGAAATTCTGAGATTTAGTATGGATTTTGCATTGAAATGCATTAAAATTTCCATAATCGATCCTCCATAATTATCATTTTCTCAGGAACTAAGAGGAATTTCGCAGCGAAAAGTAGTTTTATTTGATGCCCTTAATATTTCCTTTCGTTTGAGTATAATATTGAGTGAAACAAAAATTTTCCATTTTTTGGCAAAATAGACAGTGTATACATCATCCTTTTTTGGAAAAAATCGAAAAATTTTTTTCACTCAATATTATACATTATTATACTCAAATGAAAGGGAATTTAAAGAGCTATTTAGCAGTACATAAATCTCTGGGAAATTCTGAGATTTAGTATGGATTTTGCATTGAAATGCATTAAAATTTCCATAATCGATCCTCCATAATTATCATTTTCTCAGGAACTAAGAGGAATTTCGCAGCGAAAAGTAGTTTTATTTGATGCCCTTAATATTTCCTTTCGTTTGAGTATAATATTGAGTGAAACAAAAATTTTCCATTTTTTGGCAAAATAGACAGTGTATACATCATCCTTTTTTGCAAAAAATCGAAAAAATTTTTTTCACTCAATATTATACATTATTATACTCAAATGAAAGGGAATTTAAAGAGCTATTTAGCAGTACATAAATCTCTGGGAAATTCTGAGATTTAGTATGGATTTTGCATTGAAATGCATTAAAATTTCCATAATCGATCCTCCATAATTATCATTTTCTCAGGAACTAAGAGGAATTTCGCAGCGAAAAGTAGTTTTATTTGATGCCCTTAATATTTCCTTTCGTTTGAGTATAATATTGAGTGAAACAAAAATTTTCCATTTTTTGGCAAAATAGACAGTGTATACATCATCCTTTTTTGCAAAAAATCGAAAAAATTTTTTTCACTCAATATTATACATTATTATACTCAAATGAAAGGGAATTTAAAGAGCTATTTAGCAGTACATAAATCTCTGGGAAATTCTGAGATTTAGTATGGATTTTGCATTGAAATGCATTAAAATTTCCATAATCGATCCTCCATAATTATCATTTTCTCAGGAACTAAGAGGAATTTCGCAGCGAAAAGTAGTTTTATTTGATGCCCTTAATATTTCCTTTCGTTTGAGTATAATATTGAGTGAAACAAAAATTTTCCATTTTTTGGCAAAATAGACAGTGTATACATCATCCTTTTTTGCAAAAAATCGAAAAAATTTTTTTCACTCAATATTATACATTATTATACTCAAATGAAAGGGAATTTAAAGAGCTATTTAGCAGTACATAAATCTCTGGGAAATTCTGAGATTTAGTATGGATTTTGCATTGAAATGCATTAAAATTTCCATAATCGATCCTCCATAATTATCATTTTCTCAGGAACTAAGAGGAATTTCGCAGCGAAAAGTAGTTTTATTTGATGCCCTTAATATTTCCTTTCGTTTGAGTATAATATTGAGTGAAACAAAAATTTTCCATTTTTTGGCAAAATAGACAGTGTATACATCATCCTTTTTTGCAAAAAATCGAAAAAATTTTTTTCACTCAATATTATACATTATTATACTCAAATGAAAGGGAATTTAAAGAGCTATTTAGCAGTACATAAATCTCTGGGAAATTCTGAGATTTAGTATGGATTTTGCATTGAAATGCATTAAAATTTCCATAATCGATCCTCCATAATTATCATTTTCTCAGGAACTAAGAGGAATTTCGCAGCGAAAAGTAGTTTTATTTGATGCCCTTAATATTTCCTTTCGTTTGAGTATAATATTGAGTGAAACAAAAATTTTCCATTTTTTGGCAAAATAGACAGTGTATACATCATCCTTTTTTGGAAAAAATCGAAAAAATTTTTTTCACTCAATATTATACATTATTATACTCAAATGAAAGGGAATTTAAAGAGCTATTTAGCAGTACATAAATCTCTGGGAAATTCTGAGATTTAGTATGGATTTTGCATTGAAATGCATTAAAATTTCCATAATCGATCCTCCATAATTATCATTTTCTCAGGAACTAAGAGGAATTTCGCAGCGAAAAGTAGTTTTATTTGATGCCCTTAATATTTCCTTTCGTTTGAGTATAATATTGAGTGAAACAAAAATTTTCCATTTTTTGGCAAAAAATCGAAAAAATTTTTTTCACTCAATATTATACATTATTATACTCAAATGAAAGGGAATTTAAAGAGCTATTTAGCAGTACATAAATCTCTGGGAAATTCTGAGATTTAGTATGGATTTTGCATTGAAATGCATTAAAATTTCCATAATCGATCCTCCATAATTATCATTTTCTCAGGAACTAAGAGAAATTTCGCAGCGAAAAGTAGTTTTATTTGATGCCCTTAATATTTCCTTTCGTTTGAGTATAATATTGAGTGAAACAAAAATTTTCCATTTTTTGGCAAAATAGACAGTGTATACATCATCCTTTTTTGCAAAAAATCGAAAAAATTTTTTTCACTCAATATTATACATTATTATACTCAAATGAAAGGGAATTTAAAGAGCTATTTAGCAGTACATAAATCTCTGGGAAATTCTGAGATTTAGTATGGATTTTGCATTGAAATGCATTAAAATTTCCATAATCGATCCTCCATAATTATCATTTTCTCAGGAACTAAGAGGAATTTCGCAGCGAAAAGTAGTTTTATTTGATGCCCTTAATATTTCCTTTCGTTTGAGTATAATATTGAGTGAAACAAAAATTTTCCATTTTTTTGGCAAAATAGACAGTGTATACATCATCCTTTTTTGCAAAAAATCGAAAAAATTTTTTTCACTCAATATTATACATTATTATACTCAAATGAAAGGGAATTTAAAGAGCTATTTAGCAGTACATAAATCTCTGGGAAATTCTGAGATTTAGTATGGATTTTGCATTGAAATGCATTAAAATTTCCATAATCGATCCTCCATAATTATCATTTTCTCAGGAACTAAGAGGAATTTCGCAGCGAAAAGTAGTTTTATTTGATGCCCTTAATATTTCCTTTCGTTTGAGTATAATATTGAGTGAAACAAAAATTTTCCATTTTTTGGCAAAAAATCGAAAAAATTTTTTTCACTCAATATTATACATTATTATACTCAAATGAAAGGGAATTTAAAGAGCTATTTAGCAGTACATAAATCTCTGGGAAATTCTGAGATTTAGAGTATGATTTTGCATTGAAATGCATTAAAATTTCCATAATCGATCCTCCATAATTATCATTTTCTCAGGAACTAAGAGGAATTTCGCAGCGAAAAGTAGTTTTATTTGATGCCCTTAATATTTCCTTTCGTTTGAGTATAATATTGAGTGAAAACAAAAATTTTCCATTTTTTGGCAAAATAGACAGTGTATACATCATCCTTTTTTGGAAAAAATCGAAAAAATTTTTTTCACTCAATATTATACATTATTATACTCAAATGAAAGGGAATTTAAAGAGCTATTTAGCAGTACATAAATCTCTGGGAAATTCTGAGATTTAGTATGGATTTTGCATTGAAATGCATTAAAATTTCCATAATCGATCCTCCATAATTATCATTTTCTCAGGAACTAAGAGGAATTTCGCAGCGAAAAGTAGTTTTATTTGATGCCCTTAATATTTCCTTTCGTTTGAGTATAATATTGAGTGAAACAAAAATTTTCCATTTTTTGGCAAAATAGACAGTGTATACATCATCCTTTTTTGCAAAAAATCGAAAAATTTTTTTCACTCAATATTATACATTATTATACTCAAATGAAAGGGAATTTAAAGAGCTATTTAGCAGTACATAAATCTCTGGGAAATTCTGAGATTTAGTATGGATTTTGCATTGAAATGCATTAAAATTTCCATAATCGATCCTCCATAATTATCATTTTCTCAGGAACTAAGAGGAATTTCGCAGCGAAAAGTAGTTTTATTTGATGCCCTTAATATTTCCTTTCGTTTGAGTATAATATTGAGTGAAACAAAAATTTTCCATTTTTGGCAAAATAGACAGTGTATACATCATCCTTTTTTGCAAAAAATCGAAAAAATTTTTTTCACTCAATATTATACATTATTATACTCAAATGAAAGGGAATTTAAAGAGCTATTTAGCAGTACATAAATCTCTGGGAAATTCTGAGATTTAGTATGGATTTTGCATTGAAATGCATTAAAATTTCCATAATCGATCCTCCATAATTATCATTTTCTCAGGAACTAAGAGGAATTTCGCAGCGAAAAGTAGTTTTATTTGATGCCCTTAATATTTCCTTTCGTTTGAGTATAATATTGAGTGAAACAAAAATTTCCATTTTTTGCAAAATAGCAGTGTATACATCATCCTTTTTTGGCAAAAATCGAAAAAATTTTTTTCACTCAATATTATACATTATTATACTCAAATGAAAGGAATTTAAAGAGCTATTTAGCAGTACATAAATCTCTGGGAAATTCTGAGATTTAGTATGGATTTTGCATTGAAATGCATAAAATTTCCATAATCGATCCTCCATAATTATCATTTTCTCAGGAACTAAGAGGAATTTCGCAGCGAAAAGTAGTTTTATTTGATGCCCTTAATATTTCCTTTCGTTTGAGTATAATATTGAGTGAAACAAAAATTTTCCATTTTTTGGCAAAATAGACAGTGTATACATCATCCTTTTTTGCAAAAAATCGAAAAAATTTTTTTCACTCAATATTATACATTATTATACCTCAAATGAAAGGGAATTTAAAGAGCTATTTAGCAGTACATAAATCTCTGGAAATTCTGAGATTTAGTATGGATTTTGCATTGAAATGCATTAAAATTTCCATAATCGATCCTCCATAATTATCATTTTCTCAGGAACTAGAGGAATTTCGCAGCGAAAAGTAGTTTTATTTGATGCCCTTAATATTTCCTTTCGTTTGAGTATAATATTGAGTGAAACAAAAATTTTCCATTTTTTGGCAAAATAGACAGTGTATACATCATCCTTTTTTGCAAAAAATCGAAAAAATTTTTTTCACTCAATATTATACATTATTATACTCAAATGAAAGGGAATTTAAAGAGCTATTTAGCAGTACATAAATCTCTGGGAAATTCTGAGATGGTAGTATGGATTTTGCATTGAAATGCATTAAAATTTCCATAATCGATCCTCCATAATTATCATTTTCTCAGGAACTAAGAGGAATTTCGCAGCGAAAAGTAGTTTTATTTGATGCCCTTAATATTTCCTTTCGTTTGAGTATAATATTGAGTGAAACAAAAATTTTCCATTTTTTGGCAAAATAGACAGTGTATACATCATCCTTTTTTGGAAAAAATCGAAAAAATTTTTTTCACTCAATATTATACATTATTATACTCAAATGAAAGGGAATTTAAAGAGCTATTTAGCAGTACATAAATCTCTGGGGAAATTCTGAGATTTAGTATGGATTTTGCATTGAAATGCATTAAAATTTCCATAATCGATCCTCCATAATTATCATTTTCCTCAGGAACTAAGAGGAATTTCGCAGCGAAAAGTAGTTTTATTTGATGCCCTTAATATTTCCTTTCGTTTGAGTATAATATTGAGTGAAACAAAAATTTTCCATTTTTTGGCAAAATAGACAGTGTATACATCATCCTTTTTTGCAAAAAATCGAAAAAATTTTTTTCACTCAATATTATACATTATTATACTCAAATGAAAGGGAATTTAAAGAGCTATTTAGCAGTACATAAATCTCTGGGAAATTCTGAGATTTAGTATGGATTTTGCATTGAAATGCATTAAAATTTCCATAATCGATCCTCCATAATTATCATTTTTTCAGGAACTAAGAGGAATTTCGCAGCGAAAAGTAGTTTTATTTGATGCCCTTAATATTTCCTTTCGTTTGAGTATAATATTGAGTGAAACAAAAATTTTCCATTTTTTGGCAAAATAGACTGTGTATACATCATCCTTTTTTGCAAAAAATCGAAAAAATTTTTTCACTCAATATTATACATTATTATACTCAAATGAAAGGGAATTTAAAGAGCTATTTAGCAGTACATAAATCTCTGGGAAATTCTGAGATTTAGTATGGATTTTGCATTGAAATGCATTAAAATTTCCATAATCGATCCTCCATAATTATCATTTTCTCAGGAACTAAGAGGAATTTCGCAGCGAAAAGTAGTTTTATTTTATGCCCTTAATATTTCCTTTCGTTTGAGTATAATATTGAGTGAAACAAAAATTTCCATTTTTTGGCAAAATAGACAGTGTATACATCATCCTTTTTTTGCAAAAAATCGAAAAAATTTTTTTCACTCAATTATTACATTATTATACTCAAATGAAAGGGAATTTAAAGAGCTATTTAGCAGTACATAAATCTCTGGAAATTCTGAGATTTAGTATGGATTTTGCATTGAAATGCATTAAAATTTCCATAATCGATCCTCCATAATTATCATTTTCTCAGGAACTAAGAGGAATTTCGCAGCGAAAAGTAGTTTTATTTGATGCCCTTAATATTTCCTTTCGTTTGAGTATAATATTGAGTGAAACAAAAATTTTCCATTTTTTTGGCAAAATAGACAGTGTATACATCATCCTTTTTTGCAAAAAATCGAAAAAATTTTTTTCACTCAATATTATACATTATTATACTCAAATGAAAGGAATTAAAAGAGCTATTTAGCAGTACATAAATCTCTGGGAAATTCTGAGATTTAGTATGATTTTGCATTGAAATGCATTAAAATTTCCATAATCGATCCTCCATAATTATCATTTTTTCAGGAACTAAGAGGAATTTCGCAGCGAAAAGTAGTTTTATTTGATGCCCTTAATATTTCCTTTCGTTTGAGTATAATATTGAGTGAAACAAAAATTTTCCATTTTTGGCAAAATAGACAGTGTATACATCATCCTTTTTTGCAAAAAATCGAAAAAATTTTTTTCACTCAATATTATACATTATTATACTCAAATGAAAGGGAATTTAAAGAGCTATTAGCAGTACATAAATCTCTGGGAAATTCTGAGATTTAGTATGGATTTGCATTGAAATGCATTAAATTTCCATAATCGATCCTCCATAATTATCATTTTCTCAGGAACTAAGAGGAATTTCGCAGCGAAAAGTAGTTTTATTTTATGCCCTTAATATTTCCTTTCGTTTGAGTATAATATTGAGTGAAACAAAAATTTTCCATTTTTTGGCAAAATAGACAGTGTATACATCATCCTTTTTGCAAAAAATCGAAAAAATTTTTTTCACTCAATATTATACATTATTATACTCAAATGAAAGGGAATTTAAAGAGCTATTTAGCAGTACATAAATCTCTGGGAAATTCTGAGATTTAGTATGGATTTTGCATTGAAATGCATTAAAATTTCCATAATCGATCCTCCATAATTATCATTTTCTCAGGAACTAAGAGGAATTTCGCAGCGAAAAGTAGTTTTATTTGATGCCCTTAATATTCCTTTCGTTTGAGTATAATATTGAGTGAAACAAAAATTTTCCATTTTTTTGGCAAAATAGACAGTGTATACATCATCCTTTTTTGCAAAAAATCGAAAAAATTTTTTTCACTCAATATTATACATTATTATACTCAAATGAAAGGGAATTTAAAGAGCTATTTAGCAGTACATAAATCTCTGGGAAAATTCTGAGATTTAGTATGGATTTTGCATTGAAATGCATTAAAATTTCCATAATCGATCCTCCATAATTATCATTTTCTCAGGAACTAAGAGGAATTTCGCAGCGAAAAGTAGTTTTATTTTATGCCCTTAATATTTCCTTTCGTTTGAGTATAATATTGAGTGAAACAAAAATTTTCCATTTTTTGGCAAAATAGACAGTGTATACATCATCCTTTTTTTGCAAAAAATCGAAAAAATTTTTTTCACTCAATATTATACATTATTATACTCAAATGAAAGGGAATTTAAAGAGCTATTTAGCAGTACATAAATCTCTGGGAAATTCTGAGATTTAGTATGGATTTTGCATTGAAATGCATTAAAATTTCCATAATCGATCCTCCATAATTATCATTTTCTCAGGAACTAAGAGAAATTTCGCAGCGAAAAGTAGTTTTATTTTATGCCCTTAATGTTTCCTTTCGTTTGAGTATAATATTGAGTGAAACAAAAATTTTCCATTTTTTGGCAAAATAGACAGTGTATACATCATCCTTTTTTGCAAAAAATCGAAAAAATTTTTTTCACTCAATATTATACATTATTATACTCAAATGAAAGGGAATTTAAAGAGCTATTTAGCAGTACATAAATCTCTGGGAAATTCTGAGATTTAGTATGGATTTGCATTGAAATGCATTAAAATTTCCATAATCGATCCTCCATAATTATCATTTTCTCAGGAACTAAGAGGAATTTCGCAGCGAAAAGTAGTTTTATTTGATGCCCTTAATATTTCCTTTCGTTTGAGTATAATATTGAGTGAAACAAAAATTTTCCATTTTTTGGCAAAATAGACAGTGTATACATCATCCTTTTTTGCAAAAAATCGAAAAAATTTTTTTCACTCAATATTATACATTATTATACTCAAATGAAAGGGAATTTAAAGAGCTATTTAGCAGTACATAAATCTCTGGGAAATTCTGAGATTTAGTATGGATTTTGCATTGAAATGCATTAAAATTTCCATAATCGATCCTCTATAATTATCATTTTCTCAGGAACTAAGAGGAATTTCGCAGCGAAAAGTAGTTTTATTTGATGCCCTTAATATTTCCTTTCGTTTGAGTATAATATTGAGTGAAACAAAAATTTCCATTTTTTGGCAAAATAGACAGTGTATACATCATCCTTTTTTGGAAAAAATCAAAAAAATTTTTTTCACTCAATATTATACATTATTATACTCAAATGAAAGGGAATTTAAAGAGCTATTTAGCAGTACATAAATCTCTGGAAATTCTGAGATTTAGTATGGATTTTGCATTGAAATGCATTAAAATTTCATAATCGATCCTCCATAATTATCATTTTCTCAGGAACTAAGAGGAATTTCGCAGCGAAAAGTAGTTTTATTTGATGCCCTTAATATTTCCTTTCGTTTGAGTATAATATTGAGTGAAACAAAAATTTTCCATTTTTTGGCAAAATAGACAGTGTATACATCATCCTTTTTTGCAAAAAATCTAAAAAATTTTTTTCACTCAATATTATACATTATTATACTCAAATGAAAGGGAATTTAAAGAGCTATTTAGCAGTACATAAATCTCTGGGAAATTCTGAGATTTAGTATGGATTTTGCATTGAAATGCATTAAAATTTCCATAATCGATCCTCCATAATTATCATTTTCTCAGGAACTAAGAGGAATTTCGCAGCGAAAAGTAGTTTTATTTGATGCCCTTAATATTTCCTTTCGTTTGAGTATAATATTGAGTGAAACAAAAATTTTCCATTTTTTGGCAAAATAGACAGTGTATACATCATCCTTTTTTGCAAAAAATCGAAAAAATTTTTTTCACTCAATATTATACATTGTTATACTCCAAATGAAAGGGAATTTAAAGAGCTATTTAGCAGTACATAAATCTCTGGGAAATTCTGAGATTTAGTATGGATTTTGCATTGAAATGCATTAAAATTTCCATAATCGATCCTCCATAATTATCATTTTCTCAGGAACTAAGAGGAATTTCGCAGCCAAAAGTAGTTTTATTTGTTGCCCTTAATATTTCCTTTCGTTTGAGTATAATATTGAGTGAAAAAAATTTTTTCGATTTTTTGCAAAAAAGGATGATGTATACACTGTCTATTTTGCCAAAAAATGGAAAATTTTTGTTTCACTCAATATTATACTCAAACGAAAGGAAATATTAAGGGCATCAAATAAAACTACTTTTCGTTGCGAAATTCCTCTTAGTTCCTGAGAAAATGATAATTATGGAGGATCGATTATGGAAATTTTAATGCATTTCAATGCAAAATCCATACTAAATCTCACAATTTCCCAGAGATTTATGTACTGCTAAATAGCTCTTTAAATTCCCTTTCATTTGAGTATAATAATGTATAATATTGAGTGAAAAAAATTTTTTCGATTTTTTGCAAAAAAGGATGATGTATACACTGTCTATTTTGCCAAAAAAATGGAAAATTTTTGTTTCACTCAATATTATACTCAAACGAAAGGAAATATTAAGGGCATCAAATAAAACTACTTTTGGCTGCGAAATTCCTCTTAGTTCCTGAGAAAATGATAATTATGGAGGATCGAATATATATATATATATATATATATATATATATATATATATATGCATTGCCCATACTTTGAAGACATCTGTATATACAGCCAAAAAAGTCCCTATAAAATGCGCTGTGTCCAGTAAAATGTCTTCAGAGTAAACACTAGAATAATGAAAAGTTTAAGGACAGTCCCCAAAGTAACAAAATGTCTTCATAGTAACTTGTGGAACGAAAACCCGTCCCCGCAATATGTGCTGTGCACATATATATATATATATATATATATATATATATATATATATATACATAAAGTACTAAGCTACTATGAAGACATTTTGTTATATATATATATATATACATATATATATATATATATATGTGCACAGCGCATGTTGCGGCGACGGTTTTTCGTTTCACAGGTTACTATATATATATATATTATACATATATATAATATATATATATATATATATATATTTATTGCCCATACTTTGAAGACATCTGTATATACAGACAAAAAAGTCCCTATAATATGCGCTCTATCCAGTAAAATGTCTTCAGTGTAAACAGTAGAATAACGAAAAGTTTAAAAGGACAGTCTTCAAAGTAACAAAATGTCTTCATAGTAACTTGTGAAACGAAAAACGGTCCCCGCAACATGCGCCGTGCACATATATATATATATATATATATATATATATATATATATATATATATATATATATATGTGCACAGCGCATGTTGTGGGGACGGGTTTTCGTTCCACAAGTTACTATGAAGACATTTTGTTACTTTGGGGACTGTCCTTAAACTTTTCGTTATTCTAGTGTTTACTCTGAAGACATTTTACTGGACACTTCGCATTTTATAGGGACTTTTTGGCTGTATATACAGATGTCTTCAAAGTATGGGCAATGCATATATATATATATATATATATATATATATATATATATATGTATATATATATATATATATATATATATATATATATATATATATATATATATATATATATATATATATATATATATATATATATATGCACAGCACATGTTGCGGGGACAGGTTTTCGTTACACAAGTTACTATGAAGACATTTCGTTACTTTGGGGACTGTCCTTAAACTTTTCGTTATTCTACTGTATACACTAAGGACATTTTACTGGATACAGAGCATTTTATAGGGACTTTTTTGGTTGTATATACAGATGTCTTCAAAGTATGGGCAATGAATATATATATATATATATATATATATATATTCGATCCTCCATAATTATCATTTTCTCAGGAACTAAGAGGAATTTCGCAGCCAAAAGTAGTTTTATTTGATGCCCTTAATATTTCCTTTCGTTTGAGTATAATATTGAGTGAAACAAAAATTTTCCATTTTTTTGGCAAAATAGACAGTGTATACATCATCCTTTTTTGCAAAAAATCGAAAAAATTTTTTTCACTCAATATTATACATTATTATACTCAAATGAAAGGGAATTTAAAGAGCTATTTAGCAGTACATAAATCTCTGGGAAATTCTGAGATTTAGTATGGATTTTGCATTGAAATGCATTAAAATTTCCATAATCGATCCTCCATAATTATCATTTTCTCAGGAACTAAGAGGAATTTCGCAACGAAAAGTAGTTTTATTTGATGCCCTTAATATTTCCTTTCGTTTGAGTATAATATTGAGTGAAACAAAAATTTTCCATTTTTTGGCAAAATAGACAGTGTATACATCATCCTTTTTTGCAAAAAATCGAAAAAATTTTTTTCACTCAATATTATACATTATTATACTCAAATGAAAGGGAATTTAAAGAGCTATTTAGCAGTACATAAATCTCTGGGAAATTCTGAGATTTAGTATGGATTTTGAATTGAAATGCATTAAAATTTCCATAATCGATCCTCCATAATTATCATTTTCTCAGGAACTAAGAGGAATTTCGCAGCGAAAAGTAGTTTTATTTGATGCCCTTAATATTTCCTTTCGTTCGAGCATAATATTGAGTGAAACAAAAATTTTCCATTTTTTGCAAAAAATCGAAAAAATTTTTTTCACTCAATATTATACATTATTATTCTCAAATGAAAGGGAATTTAAAGAGCTATTTAGCAGTACATAAATTTCTGGGAAATTATTAGATTTAGTATGGATTTTGCATTGAAATGCATTAAAATTTCCATAATCGATCCTCCATAATTATTATTTTCTCAGGAACTAAGAGGAATTTCGCAGCGAAAAGTAGTTTTATTTGATGCCCTTAATATTTCCTTTCGTTTGAGTATAATATTGAGTGAAACAAAAATTTTCCATTTTTTGGCAAAAAAGACAGTGTATACATCATCCTTTTTTGCAAAAAATCGAAAAAATTTTTTTCACTCAATATTATACATTATTATACTCAAATGAAAGGGAATTTAAAGAGCTATTTAGCAGTACATAAATCTCTGGGAAATTCTGAGATTTAGTATGGATTTTGCATTGAAATGCATTAAAATTTCCATAATCGATCCTCCATAATTATCATTTTCTCAGGAACTAAGAGAAATTTCGCAGCGAAAAGTAGTTTTATTTGATGCCCTTAATATTTCCTTTCGTTTGAGTATAATATTGAGTGAAACAAAAATTTTCCATTTTTTGGCAAAATAGACAGTGTATACATCATCCTTTTTTGCAAAAAATCGAAAAAATTTTTTTCACTCAATATTATACATTATTATACTCAAATGAAAGGGAATTTAAAGAGCTATTTAGCAGTACATAAATCTCTGGGAAATTCTGAGATTTAGTATGGATTTTGCATTGAAATGCATTAAAATTTCCATAATCGATCCTCCATAATTATCATTTTCTCAGGAACTAAGAGGAATTTCGCAGCGAAAAGTAGTTTTATTTGATGCCCTTAATATTTCCTTTCGTTTGAGTATAATATTGAGTGAAACAAAAATTTTCCATTTTTTGGCAAAATAGACAGTGTATACATCATCCTTTTTTGCAAAAAATCGAAAAAATTTTTTTCACTCAATATTATACATTATTATACTCAAATGAAAGGGAATTTAAAGAGCTATTTAGCAGTACATAAATCTCTGGGAAATTCTGAGATTTAGTATGGATTTTGCATTGAAATGCATTAAAATTTCCATAATCGATCCTCCATAATTATAATTTTTTCAGGAACTAAGAGGAATTTCGCAGCGAAAAGTAGTTTTATTTGATGCCCTTAATATTTCCTTTCGTTTGAGTATAATATTGAGTGAAACAAAAATTTTCCATTTTTTGGCAAAATAGACAGTGTATACATCATCCTTTTTTGCAAAAAATCGAAAAAATTTTTTTCACTCAATATTATACATTATTATACTCAAATGAAAGGGAATTTAAAGAGCTATTTAGCAGTACATAAATCTCTGGGAAATTCTGAGATTTAGTATGGATTTTGCAT
Source organism: Eustalomyia histrio (assembly GCA_949748255.1). NCBI lineage: Eukaryota > Metazoa > Arthropoda > Insecta > Diptera > Anthomyiidae > Eustalomyia > Eustalomyia histrio. Next base: position 50,406 of record CATIYI010000043.1, read on the forward strand.
TGAAATGCATTAAAATTTCCATAATCGATCCTCCATAATTATCATTTTCTCAGGAACTAAGAGGAATTTCGCAGCGAAAAGTAGTTTTATTTTATGCCCTTAATATTTCCTTTCGTTTGAGTATAATATTGAGTGAAACAAAAATTTTCCATTTTTTGGCAAAATAGACAGTGTATACATCATCCTTTTTTGCAAAAAATCGAAAAAATTTTTTTCACTCAATATTATACATTATTATACTCAAATGAAAGGGAATTTAAAGAGCTATTTAGCAGTACATAAATCTCTGGGAAATTCTGAGATTTAGTATGGATTTTGCATTGAAATGCATTAAAATTTCCATAATCGATCCTCCATAATTATCATTTTCTCAGGAACTAAGAGAAATTTCGCAGCGAAAAGTAGTTTTATTTTATGCCCTTAATATTTCCTTTCGTTTGAGTATAATATTGAGTGAAACAAAAATTTTCCATTTTTTGGCAAAATAGACAGTGTATACATCATCCTTTTTTGCAAAAAATCGAAAAAATTTTTTTCACTCAATATTATACATTATTATACTCAAATGAAAGGGAATTTAAAGAGCTATTTAGCAGTACATAAATCTCTGGGAAATTCTGAGATTTAGTATGGATTTTGCATTGAAATGCATTAAAATTTCCATAATCGATCCTCCATAATTATCATTTTCTCAGGAACTAAGAGGAATTTCGCAGCGAAAAGTAGTTTTATTTGATGCCCTTAATATTTCCTTTCGTTTGAGTATAATATTGAGTGAAACAAAAATTTTCCATTTTTTGGCAAAATAGACAGTGTATACATCATCCTTTTTTGCAAAAAATCGAAAAAATTTTTTTCACTCAATATTATACATTATTATACTCAAATGAAAGGGAATTTAAAGAGCTATTTAGCAGTACATAAATCTCTGGGAAATTCTGAGATTTAGTATGGATTTTGCATTGAATGCATTAAAATTTCCATAATCGATCCTCTATAATTATCATTTTCTCAGGAACTAAGAGGAATTTCGCAGCGAAAAGTAGTTTTATTTGATGCCCTTAATATTTCCTTTCGTTTGAGTATAATATTGAGTGAAACAAAAATTTTCCATTTTTTGGCAAAATAGACAGTGTATACATCATTCTTTTTTGGAAAAAATCAAAAAAATTTTTTTCACTCAATATTATACATTATTATACTCAAATGAAAGGGAATTTAAAGAGCTATTTAGCAGTACATAAATCTCTGGGAAATTCTGAGATTTAGTATGGATTTTGCATTGAAATGCATTAAAATTTCCATAATCGATCCTCCATAATAATCATTTTCTCAGGAACTAAGAGGAATTTCGCAGCGAAAAGTAGTTTTATTTGATGCCCTTAATATTTCCTTTCGTTTGAGTATAATATTGAGTGAAACAAAAATTTTCCATTTTTTGGCAAAATAGACAGTGTATACATCATCCTTTTTTGCAAAAAATCGAAAAAATTTTTTTCACTCAATATTATACATTATTATACTCAAATGAAAGGGAATTTAAAGAGCTATTTAGCAGTACATAAATCTCTGGGAAATTCTGAGATTTAGTATGGATTTTGCATTGAAATGCATTAAAATTTCCATAATCGATCCTCTATAATTATCATTTTCTCAGGAACTAAGAGGAATTTCGCAGCGAAAAGTAGTTTTATTTGATGCCCTTAATATTTCCTTTCGTTTGAGTATAATATTGAGTGAAACAAAAATTTTCCATTTTTTGCAAAAAATCGAAAAAATTTTTTTCACTCAATATTATACATTATTATTCTCAAATGAAAGGGAATTTAAAGAGCTATTTAGCAGTACATAAATTTCTGGGAAATTATTAGATTTAGTATGGATTTTGCATTGAAATGCATTAAAATTTCCATAATCGATCCTCCATAATTATTATTTTCTCAGGAACTAAGAGGAATTTCGCAGCGAAAAGTAGTTTTATTTGATGCCCTTAATATTTCCTTTCGTTTGAGTATAATATTGAGTGAAACAAAAATTTTCCATTTTTTGGCAAAAAAGACAGTGTATACATCATCCTTTTTTGCAAAAAATCGAAAAAATTTTTTTCACTCAATATTATACATTATTATACTCAAATGAAAGGGAATTTAAAGAGCTATTTAGCAGTACATAAATCTCTGGGAAATTCTGAGATTTAGTATGGATTTTGCATTGAAATGCATTAAAATTTCCATAATCGATCCTCCATAATTATCATTTTCTCAGGAACTAAGAGAAATTTCGCAGCGAAAAGTAGTTTTATTTGATGCCCTTAATATTTCCTTTCGTTTGAGTATAATATTGAGTGAAACAAAAATTTTCCATTTTTTGGCAAAATAGACAGTGTATACATCATCCTTTTTTGCAAAAAATCGAAAAAATTTTTTTCACTCAATATTATACATTATTATACTCAAATGAAAGGGAATTTAAAGAGCTATTTAGCAGTACATAAATCTCTGGGAAATTCTGAGATTTAGTATGGATTTTGCATTGAAATGCATTAAAATTTCCATAATCGATCCTCCATAATTATCATTTTCTCAGGAACTAAGAGGAATTTCGCAGCGAAAAGTAGTTTTATTTGATGCCCTTAATATTTCCTTTCGTTTGAGTATAATATTGAGTGAAACAAAAATTTTCCATTTTTTGGCAAAATAGACAGTGTATACATCATCCTTTTTTGCAAAAAATCGAAAAAATTTTTTTCACTCAATATTATACATTATTATACTCAAATGAAAGGGAATTTAAAGAGCTATTTAGCAGTACATAAATCTCTGGGAAATTCTGAGATTTAGTATGGATTTTGCATTGAAATGCATTAAAATTTCCATAATCGATCCTCTATAATTATCATTTTCTCAGGAACTAAGAGGAATTTCGCAGCGAAAAGTAGTTTTATTTGATGCCCTTAATATTTCCTTTCGTTTGAGTATAATATTGAGTGAAACAAAAATTTTCCATTTTTTGCAAAAAATCGAAAAAATTTTTTTCACTCAATATTATACATTATTATTCTCAAATGAAAGGGAATTTAAAGAGCTATTTAGCAGTACATAAATTTCTGGGAAATTATTAGATTTAGTATGGATTTTGCATTGAAATGCATTAAAATTTCCATAATCGATCCTCCATAATTATTATTTTCTCAGGAACTAAGAGGAATTTCGCAGCGAAAAGTAGTTTTATTTGATGCCCTTAATATTTCCTTTCGTTTGAGTATAATATTGAGTGAAACAAAAATTTTCCATTTTTTGGCAAAAAAGACAGTGTATACATCATCCTTTTTTGCAAAAAATCGAAAAAATTTTTTTCACTCAATATTATACATTATTATACTCAAATGAAAGGGAATTTAAAGAGCTATTTAGCAGTACATAAATCTCTGGGAAATTCTGAGATTTAGTATGGATTTTGCATTGAAATGCATTAAAATTTCCATAATCGATCCTCCATAATTATCATTTTCTCAGGAACTAAGAGAAATTTCGCAGCGAAAAGTAGTTTTATTTGATGCCCTTAATATTTCCTTTCGTTTGAGTATAATATTGAGTGAAACAAAAATTTTCCATTTTTTGGCAAAATAGACAGTGTATACATCATCCTTTTTTGCAAAAAATCGAAAAAATTTTTTTCACTCAATATTATACATTATTATACTCAAATGAAAGGGAATTTAAAGAGCTATTTAGCAGTACATAAATCTCTGGGAAATTCTGAGATTTAGTATGGATTTTGCATTGAAATGCATTAAAATTTCCATAATCGATCCTCCATAATTATCATTTTCTCAGGAACTAAGAGGAATTTCGCAGCGAAAAGTAGTTTTATTTGATGCCCTTAATATTTCCTTTCGTTTGAGTATAATATTGAGTGAAACAAAAATTTTCCATTTTTTGGCAAAATAGACAGTGTATACATCATCCTTTTTTGCAAAAAATCGAAAAAATTTTTTTCACTCAATATTATACATTATTATACTCAAATGAAAGGGAATTTAAAGAGCTATTTAGCAGTACATAAATCTCTGGGAAATTCTGAGATTTAGTATGGATTTTGCATTGAAATGCATTAAAATTTCCATAATCGATCCTCTATAATTATCATTTTCTCAGGAACTAAGAGGAATTTCGCAGCGAAAAGTAGTTTTATTTGATGCCCTTAATATTTCCTTTCGTTTGAGTATAATATTGAGTGAAACAAAAATTTTCCATTTTTTGCAAAAAATCGAAAAAATTTTTTTCACTCAATATTATACATTATTATTCTCAAATGAAAGGGAATTTAAAGAGCTATTTAGCAGTACATAAATTTCTGGGAAATTATTAGATTTAGTATGGATTTTGCATTGAAATGCATTAAAATTTCCATAATCGATCCTCCATAATTATTATTTTCTCAGGAACTAAGAGGAATTTCGCAGCGAAAAGTAGTTTTATTTGATGCCCTTAATATTTCCTTTCGTTTGAGTATAATATTGAGTGAAACAAAAATTTTCCATTTTTTGGCAAAAAAGACAGTGTATACATCATCCTTTTTTGCAAAAAATCGAAAAAATTTTTTTCACTCAATATTATACATTATTATACTCAAATGAAAGGGAATTTAAAGAGCTATTTAGCAGTACATAAATCTCTGGGAAATTCTGAGATTTAGTATGGATTTTGCATTGAAATGCATTAAAATTTCCATAATCGATCCTCCATAATTATCATTTTCTCAGGAACTAAGAGAAATTTCGCAGCGAAAAGTAGTTTTATTTGATGCCCTTAATATTTCCTTTCGTTTGAGTATAATATTGAGTGAAACAAAAATTTTCCATTTTTTGGCAAAATAGACAGTGTATACATCATCCTTTTTTGCAAAAAATCGAAAAAATTTTTTTCACTCAATATTATACATTATTATACTCAAATGAAAGGGAATTTAAAGAGCTATTTAGCAGTACATAAATCTCTGGGAAATTCTGAGATTTAGTATGGATTTTGCATTGAAATGCATTAAAATTTCCATAATCGATCCTCCATAATTATCATTTTCTCAGGAACTAAGAGGAATTTCGCAGCGAAAAGTAGTTTTATTTGATGCCCTTAATATTTCCTTTCGTTTGAGTATAATATTGAGTGAAACAAAAATTTTCCATTTTTTGGCAAAATAGACAGTGTATACATCATCCTTTTTTGCAAAAAATCGAAAAAATTTTTTTCACTCAATATTATACATTATTATACTCAAATGAAAGGGAATTTAAAGAGCTATTTAGCAGTACATAAATCTCTGGGAAATTCTGAGATTTAGTATGGATTTTGCATTGAAATGCATTAAAATTTCCATAATCGATCCTCTATAATTATCATTTTCTCAGGAACTAAGAGGAATTTCGCAGCGAAAAGTAGTTTTATTTGATGCCCTTAATATTTCCTTTCGTTTGAGTATAATATTGAGTGAAACAAAAATTTTCCATTTTTTGCAAAAAATCGAAAAAATTTTTTTCACTCAATATTATACATTATTATTCTCAAATGAAAGGGAATTTAAAGAGCTATTTAGCAGTACATAAATTTCTGGGAAATTATTAGATTTAGTATGGATTTTGCATTGAAATGCATTAAAATTTCCATAATCGATCCTCCATAATTATTATTTTCTCAGGAACTAAGAGGAATTTCGCAGCGAAAAGTAGTTTTATTTGATGCCCTTAATATTTCCTTTCGTTTGAGTATAATATTGAGTGAAACAAAAATTTTCCATTTTTTGGCAAAAAAGACAGTGTATACATCATCCTTTTTTGCAAAAAATCGAAAAAATTTTTTTCACTCAATATTATACATTATTATACTCAAATGAAAGGGAATTTAAAGAGCTATTTAGCAGTACATAAATCTCTGGGAAATTCTGAGATTTAGTATGGATTTTGCATTGAAATGCATTAAAATTTCCATAATCGATCCTCCATAATTATCATTTTCTCAGGAACTAAGAGAAATTTCGCAGCGAAAAGTAGTTTTATTTGATGCCCTTAATATTTCCTTTCGTTTGAGTATAATATTGAGTGAAACAAAAATTTTCCATTTTTTGGCAAAATAGACAGTGTATACATCATCCTTTTTTGCAAAAAATCGAAAAAATTTTTTTCACTCAATATTATACATTATTATACTCAAATGAAAGGGAATTTAAAGAGCTATTTAGCAGTACATAAATCTCTGGGAAATTCTGAGATTTAGTATGGATTTTGCATTGAAATGCATTAAAATTTCCATAATCGATCCTCCATAATTATCATTTTCTCAGGAACTAAGAGGAATTTCGCAGCGAAAAGTAGTTTTATTTGATGCCCTTAATATTTCCTTTCGTTTGAGTATAATATTGAGTGAAACAAAAATTTTCCATTTTTTGGCAAAATAGACAGTGTATACATCATCCTTTTTTGCAAAAAATCGAAAAAATTTTTTTCACTCAATATTATACATTATTATACTCAAATGAAAGGGAATTTAAAGAGCTATTTAGCAGTACATAAATCTCTGGGAAATTCTGAGATTTAGTATGGATTTTGCATTGAAATGCATTAAAATTTCCATAATCGATCCTCTATAATTATCATTTTCTCAGGAACTAAGAGGAATTTCGCAGCGAAAAGTAGTTTTATTTGATGCCCTTAATATTTCCTTTCGTTTGAGTATAATATTGAGTGAAACAAAAATTTTCCATTTTTTGCAAAAAATCGAAAAAATTTTTTTCACTCAATATTATACATTATTATTCTCAAATGAAAGGGAATTTAAAGAGCTATTTAGCAGTACATAAATTTCTGGGAAATTATTAGATTTAGTATGGATTTTGCATTGAAATGCATTAAAATTTCCATAATCGATCCTCCATAATTATTATTTTCTCAGGAACTAAGAGGAATTTCGCAGCGAAAAGTAGTTTTATTTGATGCCCTTAATATTTCCTTTCGTTTGAGTATAATATTGAGTGAAACAAAAATTTTCCATTTTTTGGCAAAAAAGACAGTGTATACATCATCCTTTTTTGCAAAAAATCGAAAAAATTTTTTTCACTCAATATTATACATTATTATACTCAAATGAAAGGGAATTTAAAGAGCTATTTAGCAGTACATAAATCTCTGGGAAATTCTGAGATTTAGTATGGATTTTGCATTGAAATGCATTAAAATTTCCATAATCGATCCTCCATAATTATCATTTTCTCAGGAACTAAGAGAAATTTCGCAGCGAAAAGTAGTTTTATTTGATGCCCTTAATATTTCCTTTCGTTTGAGTATAATATTGAGTGAAACAAAAATTTTCCATTTTTTGGCAAAATAGACAGTGTATACATCATCCTTTTTTGCAAAAAATCGAAAAAATTTTTTTCACTCAATATTATACATTATTATACTCAAATGAAAGGGAATTTAAAGAGCTATTTAGCAGTACATAAATCTCTGGGAAATTCTGAGATTTAGTATGGATTTTGCATTGAAATGCATTAAAATTTCCATAATCGATCCTCCATAATTATCATTTTCTCAGGAACTAAGAGGAATTTCGCAGCGAAAAGTAGTTTTATTTGATGCCCTTAATATTTCCTTTCGTTTGAGTATAATATTGAGTGAAACAAAAATTTTCCATTTTTTGGCAAAATAGACAGTGTATACATCATCCTTTTTTGCAAAAAATCGAAAAAATTTTTTTCACTCAATATTATACATTATTATACTCAAATGAAAGGGAATTTAAAGAGCTATTTAGCAGTACATAAATCTCTGGGAAATTCTGAGATTTAGTATGGATTTTGCATTGAAATGCATTAAAATTTCCATAATCGATCCTCCATAATTATCATTTTCTCAGGAACTAAGAGGAATTTCGCAGCGAAAAGTAGTTTTATTTGATGCCCTTAATATTTCCTTTCGTTTGAGTATAATATTGAGTGAAACAAAAATTTTCCATTTTTTGGCAAAATAGACAGTGTATACATCATCCTTTTTTGCAAAAAATCGAAAAAATTTTTTTCACTCAATATTATACATTATTATACTCAAATGAAAGGGAATTTAAAGAGCTATTTAGCAGTACATAAATCTCTGGGAAATTCTGAGATTTAGTATGGATTTTGCATTGAAATGCATTAAAATTTCCATAATCGATCCTCCATAATTATCATTTTCTCAGGAACTAAGAGGAATTTCGCAGCGAAAAGTAGTTTTATTTGATGCCCTTAATATTTCCTTTCGTTTGAGTATAATATTGAGTGAAACAAAAATTTTCCATTTTTTGGCAAAATAGACAGTGTATACATCATCCTTTTTTGCAAAAAATCGAAAAAATTTTTTTCACTCAATATTATACATTATTATACTCAAATCAAAGGGAATTTAAAGAGCTATTTAGCAGTACATAAATCTCTGGGAAATTCTGAGATTTAGTATGGATTTTGCATTGAAATGCATTAAAATTTCCATAATCGATCCTCCATAATTATCATTTTCTCAGGAACTAAGAGGAATTTCGCAGCGAAAAGTAGTTTTATTTGATGCCCTTAATATTTCCTTTCGTTTGAGTATAATATTGAGTGAAACAAAAATTTTCCATTTTTTGGCAAAATAGACAGTGTATACATCATCCTTTTTTGCAAAAAATCGAAAAAATTTTTTTCACTCAATATTATACATTATTATACTCAAATGAAAGGGAATTTAAAGAGCTATTTAGCAGTACATAAATCTCTGGGAAATTCTGAGATTTAGTATGGATTTTGCATTGAAATGCATTAAAATTTCCATAATCGATCCTCCATAATTATCATTTTCTCAGGAACTAAGAGGAATTTCGCAGCGAAAAGTAGTTTTATTTGATGCCCTTAATATTTCCTTTCGTTTGAGTATAATATTGAGTGAAACAAAAATTTTCCATTTTTTGGCAAAATAGACAGTGTATACATCATCCTTTTTTGCAAAAAATCGAAAAAATTTTTTTCACTCAATATTATACATTATTATACTCAAATGAAAGGGAATTTAAAGAGCTATTTAGCAGTACATAGATCTCTGGGAAATTCTGAGATTTAGTATGGATTTTGCATTGAAATGCATTAAAATTTCCATAATCGATCCTCCATAATTATCATTTTCTCAGGAACTAAGAGGAATTTCGCAGCGAAAAGTAGTTTTATTTGATGCCCTTAATATTTCCTTTCGTTTGAGTATAATATTGAGTGAAACAAAAATTTTCCATTTTTTGGCAAAATAGACAGTGTATACATCATCCTTTTTTGCAAAAAATCGAAAAAATTTTTTTCACTCAATATTATACATTATTATACTCAAATGAAAGGGAATTTAAAGAGCTATTTAGCAGTACATAAATCTCTGGGAAATTCTGAGATTTAGTATGGATTTTGCATTGAAATGCATTAAAATTTCCATAATCGATCCTCCATAATTATCATTTTCTCAGGAACTAAGAGGAATTTCGCAGCGAAAAGTAGTTTTATTTGATGCCCTTAATATTTCCTTTCGTTTGAGTATAATATTGAGTGAAACAAAAATTTTCCATTTTTTGGCAAAATAGACAGTGTATACATCATCCTTTTTTGCAAAAAATCGAAAAAATTTTTTTCACTCAATATTATACATTATTATACTCAAATGAAAGGGAATTTAAAGAGCTATTTAGCAGTACATAAATCTCTGGGAAATTCTGAGATTTAGTATGGATTTTGCATTGAAATGCATTAAAATTTCCATAATCGATCCTCCATAATTATCATTTTCTCAGGAACTAAGAGGAATTTCGCAGCGAAAAGTAGTTTTATTTGATGCCCTTAATATTTCCTTTCGTTTGAGTATAATATTGAGTGAAACAAAAATTTTCCATTTTTTGGCAAAAAAGACAGTGTATACATCATCCTTTTTTGCAAAAAATCGAAAAAATTTTTTTCACTCAATATTATACATTATTATACTCAAATGAAAGGGAATTTAAAGAGCTATTTAGCAGTACATAAATCTCTGGGAAATTCTGAGATTTAGTATGGATTTTGCATTGAAATGCATTAAAATTTCCATAATCGATCCTCCATAATTATCATTTTCTCAGGAACTAAGAGAAATTTCGCAGCGAAAAGTAGTTTTATTTGATGCCCTTAATATTTCCTTTCGTTTGAGTATAATATTGAGTGAAACAAAAATTTTCCATTTTTTGGCAAAATAGACAGTGTATACATCATCCTTTTTTGCAAAAAATCGAAAAAATTTTTTTCACTCAATATTATACATTATTATACTCAAATGAAAGGGAATTTAAAGAGCTATTTAGCAGTACATAAATCTCTGGGAAATTCTGAGATTTAGTATGGATTTTGCATTGAAATGCATTAAAATTTCCATAATCGATCCTCCATAATTATCATTTTCTCAGGAACTAAGAGGAATTTCGCAGCGAAAAGTAGTTTTATTTGATGCCCTTAATATTTCCTTTCGTTTGAGTATAATATTGAGTGAAACAAAAATTTTCCATTTTTTGGCAAAATAGACAGTGTATACATCATCCTTTTTTGCAAAAAATCGAAAAAATTTTTTTCACTCAATATTATACATTATTATACTCAAATGAAAGGGAATTTAAAGAGCTATTTAGCAGTACATAAATCTCTGGGAAATTCTGAGATTTAGTATGGATTTTGCATTGAAATGCATTAAAATTTCCATAATCGATCCTCCATAATTATCATTTTCTCAGGAACTAAGAGGAATTTCGCAGCGAAAAGTAGTTTTATTTGATGCCCTTAATATTTCCTTTCGTTTGAGTATAATATTGAGTGAAACAAAAATTTTCCATTTTTTGGCAAAATAGACAGTGTATACATCATCCTTTTTTGCAAAAAATCGAAAAAATTTTTTTCACTCAATATTATACATTATTATACTCAAATGAAAGGGAATTTAAAGAGCTATTTAGCAGTACATAAATCTCTGGGAAATTCTGAGATTTAGTATGGATTTTGCATTGAAATGCATTAAAATTTCCATAATCGATCCTCCATAATTATCATTTTCTCAGGAACTAAGAGGAATTTCGCAGCGAAAAGTAGTTTTATTTGATGCCCTTAATATTTCCTTTCGTTTGAGTATAATATTGAGTGAAACAAAAATTTTCCATTTTTTGGCAAAATAGACAGTGTATACATCATCCTTTTTTGCAAAAAATCGAAAAAATTTTTTTCACTCAATATTATACATTATTATACTCAAATGAAAGGGAATTTAAAGAGCTATT